>VYZW01020392.1:20384-159450 GCA_013401315.1 Balaeniceps rex
CCCCCCCGTGCGGGTGCACCGTGGGGTGTGCAAGGCATAGCGTCACGTTGGGGCTAAGTGAGTTGTCAGCCCGGGCCTAAGAATTCCGGGCGTATCTTTAGGTCCGGATTAATTTTGTGCAGAAGGAGTTTCTGGGCTGCTAACATACAGGATTGATGCAAAGTTTCTAGGACTTCGTACTGGAACATTTTGGAGCAAAATTATTCTTGTTATAAATGCTGTGGTTTTTTTAGTTATTAATTGAATCTGTCATAAAAATAATTTAATGTGCAATACCGGAATTTTAGATATGTTCTATATACACATGTATTAAACATATGTGTGTCTATGGCTACTTAGCATCCTTACGTGTAGGCAGAGGAAGCTTATGTGTCTGTCTCCACTTATTTCCCTGGAGCACTCAGCTGAGGATGAAGAGGAGTCATCTTTGATACTTTTTCATACTCAGATAACACTAGTCATCTCATAGCTAGAAATTTCATTTTTAGGGAGGGAGGGAAATGGAAGGAATACGTGCGAAGACACATACTGCACTGAAGAAAAAAAGGACTGAAAATAAAACCAACAGTAGGATCACAAAACAAATACCTCAGGAGCCCAACTAAAATTTGCCCTGCTGGACCATGAGTCAATATGTCTTGGTGCCTGGTAATAAACAGCTTGAGCTGTGTCTCCCTTAATTTATGGATTATTGTGATTTGTGTAAGCACATTTTGCCAAAGCTGTGGGACAGCCTCTCTCCCACTTTTCCCTGCCACCTGCCTCAGCAGGGCAGAAGCATTTCCTACTCCACAGAACAGGCTGCAGTTCTGTCTCACATGTCAGAAAAGAAGAAACATGAACCATACAATACAAAATACATATCAACAGGCCGATAGCTTTCTACTGGGACAGCCTAAATTCCACCCACGTGATGCTTCCTATAAGCTAGCACAGGCCTTCAGATGTACCTTACCTGTACAGATTGGTAGCCTCAAGGACGTAAGTCAAATTTAGGCTGTCAGAGTATGGCCAGGAGTGTTCCTCCCCACCTGGAGAATCAGCCTACGCATCCTTTTTATTGCTTCAGGTGTCTTTACTGTACTGTTTTGCAGGTATTCCTCTCGCTCCTGTCCATCTGTGCCTCTGCCAAGAAAGCAGCCTGCTGCAGGTTTGGTTGTGTCTCCAAGCTCTGACACGCAACACCTGAGGATATGCCATCTGCATGCCCATGTACTCCAGGTCCTTGTGCTAATCACGGTCTCGTCTGCCCAGGACAAGGTAAAACTCTGGCGCACAGGCATCCATGACCGATTAGTCCCTTCACCCCTGTTATTCAGAATGAAGAGTCCTACATCAGAGCATTGTACTTAAACCTCACACCTATACCCACATGAATGAAACTGGAGTTTTGTTACTACATCTGTATTGCTAAATAGACTGAGGACAAGGAGAAAGGTTTAATGCTGGACAACTGATTCTCCATGATGCTAAATTGCCAGCAAGCTTTTGGCATAGTTCTGGCCAAGGCCAACTAGCATCTCCACAGCAATGCCTAGGCACCAGGAGAACCTCTAGCTACCTAGCACACACCAAGGACCGCTTCCAATAGGAACTTAGATTTGGGTCTCTTCCTCCTGTTCCAACACCATCCCCACAGGCTCTACAGCCTCAAAGCACTCCTCCATGTCCTTCTGCCATGTCCCAAGGCATGTAACATGTCTTCCAGTTTTATACTACACAAACAACAGTTCTATGGGCCACAACAGAATTTTCCTGTTATGTCAGATATTTTGAGATAAAAAAGACACAAAAAAATTACAACAAAGTGTTACAGCCACAGTGAATTACATACACCCTCGGGGAGACCCACAGCACAAGTGCCATGTAGGGTAGATGTGACCAGTCTAGCCACTTGGTCTCAGAGCCAGAAAACAGCCCCCAGCCCTGTCCTGTTTTGTGGTATAGGCAGGGCCTGTATGGCCTATACCTAGGGCTGGTGAGGAGGAATCAGACCCATTTTTACTCTGTGTGCCGTCAAGTGAGGCAGGGCTTTCCCTAACCCTGATACGGCAGATGAAATGACTCTGGTGAAACGCAGCCCATGCAAGTTCATGCTGGCTGTCATAACCCAAAAATGAACAAGCAGTTTCTTCAGGGCGGGGCTTCCTTCTACCTAGGCAGACCGTGTTTCCTGAATACCGAAGGAAGAGCAGAGACAACAGAAGTCAGGAGGGAGGGCAGCATGGGAAGAGCAGGCCATTTGTCCTCCCTCCCACAGAGCCAGTTAGGCCTCTGCAAGCAGCTGTGCTTCTGACCACCGTCAATATGTCAATTCTGCTTCTCAAAACCACAAGCCTACTTTGGGTTCGTGTACGCACCTCCCAGGCATGTAGCTGTGGGCAATTCTCCATTGGTATTGACAGCTGGTGCATGCACAGCAGCACACAGGGAGTAGCCAACACATTTCCCTTCCCACCAGCCCCCTCCGGCAGTGTCATATTGGACATTGCTGTAATGGAAAGGTTAAAAGAAACCTTGTTGAAAAGAGATGATAAAGTATTGACTTTATGTTTAGACAGTGCCTAGGGCTGCAGTGGGATGGGTTTGGGGGGGGATGGGGAGCAGAAAGAGTGGTTGAAACTGCGTCTCCTCTTTCTCTTTTGGCAGAACAGTGTGAGGCTATTGGCTGGGTGGTGGCATTTGACCTTGCTTTTCCTTGGTCTGGCTGGGAGACCCCCCCCAAGTTTGGAGTATCTGTACATGGAATATGAAGAGGATGATGATATTTCCTTTGCAAAATGGATGAGCAGCTTCTGGGGCCACAACTTGATCGATGAGAATGAGAAAGAGGGTAGAGCCCAGAAGAAACGTCAGACACGACCCTTTAGTGAAAGGAGAGCCTCCCTTCCGGTAAGAGCTGTGTGCAGTTTTCTCTGTGTGTGTGTGGTTTATGTATAAATATAACTGCTATCCTCAGGGGCATGGCCCTAGAGATCTGTGGGGATGAGTATGGTACAGCTTGCTAAGTAAGTCCATCTCCTACTGGCAGCAGCTAGTTGCTTTTTGAACTTCGCTGCCTGCCACAGTCAGGCCTCTGGTGCCTTTGGCATACAAGAACACTGGCAAATTCCAAGATAGGACCAGAAATGTAAAGAGAAGGGTGTAATAACTGCCTAACCATGTTGTTCTGTCTGCTAAGCAAGATCTGGCAGAGATCAAAACATTTTCGAAACTGGCATACAAACATTGGCTTCATGAGTCACAGGATTTGGACCTAATTCTGCAACTATACCATCTCCAGGAAGCTGTATGATTTACTTCCTGGGATTTAGCTGTTTGCAGGTGTAACTTCTAATTTAAGCTGGAGGAGGTTGTAGCGAGGTGGGTGTTGGTCTCTTCTCCCACCTAGAAAGTGATAGGATGAGAGGCAATGGCGAGAGGCCTCAAGTTGCGCCAGGGAGGTTTAGATTAGATATTAGGAAAAACTTCTTCACGGAAAGGGTTGTCAAGTATTGGAACAGGCTGCCCAGGGAAGTGGTCGAGTCACCATCCCTGGAGGTATTTAAAAGATGGGTAGAGGAGGCACTTTGGGACATGGTTTAGTAGTGGACAGGTACGGTTGGACTTGATGGTCTTAAAGGTGTTTTCCAACCAAACAATTCTATGATTCTATTCAGTCCCTCCTTGTTTGAAACATCTGACTCTGAAAATAAGGATGCAACACATAACATTATACTGTGAAGTAAGATTTTAAGGGAGAAACATGTTCTTTATTCTTAAACCAACAAAATAGTTGGGAAAGAGGCAGGGTTCACACGCAGAGGCAGTTTTTTAAGGCAGCTGTCAACTGTCTAACCAATTATCAAAATGAATTTAAACTGAAAGCAGTTGTTACCAGTCTGCTCTTTACTTGAAGACTGTTGCTTTTATTTCAGCACTGAAAAAATGTCCAAACAGGTCCAAACCTGTCTCTTTTTTCCCAACTACACCAGTCGGCTTACCAAGATACTATGTTTCCTCACAAACCATTTTTCACTTATATCCTTAGATTATTATGGCTGCAACAAAGCAAATGCTATTCCACTGTGGAGAAACAGTTAATCTTTTCCAGACTTTTTTTCCTGCCATGTTGTATTTTCACCTTGCAAGTTCTCCTCCACTGGAGCTGCCACGTTCTAAGCTGTGGGATTTTTCATTTTCAAAAAATTTGACTAAGAAAAACAAAACAGACCAAAACCACCTTCCCCCTCTTTGAACTCATCAGCGGGTTGGAGAACCTTCATTCATTAGTTTTGAACCGATCAGCCACATTTGTTATTTACAGTTATATTTCACCCTGGCCACAGATTCCAAGACAGACTCTGAGCTAGAGCTGTGCTGATGGATTCCATCAGAATGCCTGAAAACAAAATGTTTATTAATTTTTTTTAAATTAATTTGACTGTATTTTAATTTTGTCCTTCAGAGATCTATGCATATGTGATTTCTTTAGGCCCCAATACAGACTGAAGTGTAAGAATGTACTTTAAATCACTGTCTATTGAGCAAGCTGCTGAACACATCTTTGTGTACATTTGTGTGTGTATTTGTGTGTGTACACTTACATTCCATTTGAAGCACGTTCTTATATTCACTTTGTTCAAAATCTATTTAAATACTTAGCCAATAGCTATTCAAATACTTCGCTATAGTTGCATCCCCGAATCAACACCTAGACTTGGGTTAAGTTAGCTGACAGAAAGAGAAGGCTGTGACTTTTGACATTACTGTTCAACAAGCTAAAGTTATCCTGTACACTTAATTATGTCTGGCCTTTACATTAATGCTCCACACAAATTTGTCTTGCTCCAGTAATATTATACAAGATAAATAACTTTCAACTGCTTTATTTCTCAGTGCCAGAAATTGACTGGAGGAATGAGAAGGGAAGATTTGTTTGAGGATTTTATGATTCGGGGATAAATTTTGAGATGAAACTTTTTTATTTGGAAATCTCTGACTAGTTGGTAGTGAAGAGCACTAAAACATGTTGTCTTAAAGCAAATCTAGAAGTTAAACAAATGGGCACTAATAATTCCTTAGAAATACCTTCAGAAAGAGCATCTCCTTGTTGAGAGCAACAACTTGCTACTGCACCTGGATGTGTTTTTTATGCAGTTATTATCAATGATAACTACTGTAAGATTCATTATTACAAATGATAACTACTGTAAGGTTCAAAACACTTATCAGTGTTAGTTAAATATTGTCTTCATTTTATCAGAACAGTGCTATTAAACAGGAGGATTAATAACTGAGATCAGACTGCATCTCTTCTGTAAGTTAATACCTCCACAGCAGATCACAGTGTACCCTTTCTTCTGTGTCAACATTGTAAACGGAGATAACACCGCTGTCCTGGTGAAAATCAAGTCAGCAGCTTCTGACTGGCACAGCTGTTGGCAAAAGTTCCTTGTGCAGATACAATGGTACTGCCAAAACAGCACTGCCAGCACAATTTTTCTCATATCCAGGGCTGGTATATGGTGCATCAGAGTAGTGCAATCCTGCCCACATGAACTGTGTCTGCACCAGGAGCGTTTTGGTATTACATAGCAAAATGCTAGCAGTATAGCACAAAAGGTGGTTTTGCATAACGCTGGAAATTGCTTTCAGCTCCAAATTGTTATGTTGGTCTTTGTAGTTTTTCCTGTGCTGTAGAAAGAAATTCAAGCCACTGCTCTCACCTCAAACACAATGGTAAACTCCTGTGGCATCCTATCATGGTAGAGCCCCCCAAAATATGGATAAAGCTTTGTAGAACAACTCCCAAACTAACAACAATTTTCTTTTTTTTTTCCCCAATATCTTAGTATACCTCACAGGCATTACTGAGATGAGCTTCACAAAATGCTTTTGCTATTGTCATTCCCATTTTGCAGAGGGGAACACAAAGTTATATTCATCCTTCACTGGGTCACTGGCAAGACAGGCTAAAACTTGCAACTCCATTCCTCTGAAAAGCATCAGAGTTATATATGTATGTTGCTGTGGGCCAACACTGAACGTGAAAACTGCCTGGAGAGAACTAAGTCACCTTTTTTCATCTCCTTTAATTAACTTGTTCCCCTGGCAAACTTTAGACACATTACCTGTGATACCCTTTCTGAAGCCTCCAGCTACGACTTTCCTTGACACATTCTAGTTATCCTCTATCATTTTGGTTCAGGACAGTTTCTTACCTCCCAGACATTTTGTTGTGGGGAAAAGATAGGAGGCAAAGGAGCACTGGTAAGAGTTTTACAATCCTATAAATGCATCCACCTTCAAGTAGACAGTGCTGCTCACCGGAGAGAATGTGGTAAGAAACAGCTGAGAGTAGGAGCAGAACAACTGACTGCTGTTGAAGTCACTAAGATTTAATTTAAACTAAAGTCAGACTGAACATCTACCACAATATTGTTACTAAAGATCAGTTGGAGCCTAGGCCAAAACTTTTTTAAGGAATATATGCTTGGCTATAAGCTTCTCGGAAGGAAAGGAAGCTGTGGGACAGCATCTGAATGTCAGATGTTCCAAAATATCCCTTAAGTACTGGGGTCATTGTGTAAACTTCAGCAAACAATGAACACTCATTCAGTGCTGACACACTGACAATTAATTTTCTTACTGACAGCTGTGCAAGCCCTCAGATCAAGCCCAAAAGATGGTAGCAATCATCTTGTCTCCAACAGAAACCGAGAAAGAGAATAAGCATATTATATTGCCATCAAATTCGTGAAGTATGTTTGTTTGTGTACTTTTTGTGTGTTTTAGATGGGCAATTAGCAAAAGATTAGCTGTTGTGTAAATAGATACACTGAGCATGACTGGCCTTTACACAAAAGCTCAAGCAGAAAAATGGAGTACTAAAGGGAGTGAGAAACAACCCCTGAGAACATGCTCGTGCTTCTGGCTTTCCCAGCACTGGCAAAAGTTCACCATTTTGATATAGGGGAGCATTTATCATTCTTCCTTCCCATGCCTTTTCCCTTGTTTCAACTCCTCCCCACTTCTCCAGTTTAACAACTACTCAAGGTCAGATCCTAGGAGCTGGAGACCAAGGAGAGTTCACTAGAGAGGCACCAGATGTAGGCATGAGGCAGCTGCTGGGGCAAGGACAGGAGCGGATACTGGGGCTGTGCCCAGAGACCTTTGGCAAAGGACGACAGCAGCAGTGGGTGGATGCCAGAGTGTGCAGATACAGAGGCAATCTCTGTTGCCAGCAGCTGCTGAGACTTCAGGAGGGGAAGCAGTCTTCAGCCATTCTTATTTACACTGTTACCAAGCAATCAATCTGGCACCAAACGCGTGTATTAAATGCATGTATTAAATCTAAGAAACAGGAAAGAAAGCCACATGGATTTTATCTAAAGTCAGTGCCAGATCTGCTTCACTGCTGAGCTTCATTTTATGACTTTCAGTTTTCCACAGAGTCAGTCTTAAATAAAAGACTAATGTCCTGTACGAGTTATAAGCCATGAAATGTTCATGCTTCAACAGTTGTGTTAAGGCTCCTGTCCTCTGTAGGGTTGTGTTTGTGAGACAGCAACATGCTAATGTGCATGAGCATGCTGTCCTTCTAGTTATGGTGGTATGTGTCATGCAAAGGCACTGTGAGAGAAGGCACAGTCACGGTAATACGATGACATAAGTATGTTTGTGTAGCTTTACCCTTAGTCCACTGAGGCAGATACACATTTCACAGTAAGGGCTGTCCCTTTTCTGGACCATTGGCGCCATGTCAGCTTGTGAACCGCAGTCTTTTTGTTAAGGGCTTAACTATAATTCCATCTGCGAAAGGAAATTAAAAGCAACATCTTAGTAAAATAAAACATTTACAAATATTGCAAAGCAAGATTGATAGAATACCATCCTCCGTTTCAGCTGTCCTCCTGCATTTTTTTTTCCCAAACCCTCTAAGAACAAACACCAGTGATTTTTAGCGTGAGACAGTTTTTATTTCCAGGAAACAATATATGTTGATGCCACTAAAATGACATAGAAGACATTTAGCTTGTTGTGCTTGACATGGCATATGTACTCCTGTCCCTCAAGCACAATGTGATTGCTTTGATGCTTTTTAAAATAACAATACAATATGACCTTACAGAAATTAGAGCTGTATTGATTGGTTTGAAACCAAAGTAAAAATAAGATGGCAGAAATCATTACCACTACTCTCAGAGGCAGTCCATAATACTAATTACTGAAGTAAGCTTATGTCTGGAAATGAAACTGAACCAGTAGCATATGATCTGAAACCCCTTTGGTATTAGGTGCTTCTGTCAGGTATAAGACTTACATAAAAGAACCAAGAGTTGCAGATGCCTGTGAAAATGGGAAGTGTAGATTAGTAAATAGCAGGATATATAGCCCCAAGAAAATATATCCTCGGTTACCACCAACCGCTGCATGTGACAACTAGTAATGAGGGAGACAAATCTACCTATATGGATCTGCAGCGTTTTGCTGGAGGATGCATAACACTATCAGGTGTATATTTACTGATTGTTTAGCACCTCTCATCAAGCCTGTCTAATGTAATGTAGTCACAACCATATGGTTGCACAGTCTTGCTATTCAGAGAAAGGCTGTACAAGTCCCTGTTGTGCTGATACATTTATAATAGCGCCTGGGCCATAGTAAATGCAAATGTATACAGGAGATGTTTCAGGTCCCTTGCAGTCCAAGATCTGTAGATTCATGTGGCCACTATACCAAGATGGTTTTACCTTTCCACTCGTTTGTTAAAAAAAAAAAAAAGAAAACCATAAAAAAACCCAAACCAAACAAAAAAAAACCCAACAAACCCTACCCTGAGTGTAGGGTTTTCTCCTGGATTTTCTTAGAAAGCATTTTAGGGTCTGTAGGATAGACCTTCAGTTGTTATAAACAATCACAGCTCCCCTGAAGCCAGCAGAGCTTCTTAGGGTTACTCAGTAGCTGAAGGCTTAGCACCAGGCTTATACAAAACATATACGTATTCAAACATGTATGTATGCAGCAGCTGGGTCCCTGGATTGCCATAACCTGACACCTGGGGGGTCTCATTTGTTGTACTTCCCTTCTCTCTCTCACAACTTTCACCACCTGCATCTTACCAGTGTTCAGCCCCTCACCCTGAAAAAGCATCACCAGCTGGCAGGGTTTGGGGCATGCCTGGCTCTATGTAGTGGCCTTCTCACCCATCTCTTGTACAGGTCTGTCTAATTCTAAAACCACCAATACATGAATTCACAGGACACAGCAGTTCTGTATGAGTTTAATCTCCTTTACGGACTTTCAATTAAACACAGCTGATGCAGGTCAATAGATTTTATCTGCATGTCAGGCCTGGGAAAATTGAACCACGTGGAAACTAAACAACTATCTACTCCATCCCCACTTTAGCCCTACAAATGTAATTGTAGGAAGCCTGTTTCCTACCATTTCTGTGGTAGGGATGTGTCCCTCAATGTCCTGAAAGTGCTCCCTCATCAGTTCAGGACAAAGCAGAAAATTCAGACCTGGACAATAGAGCATCTTGTCTGCATGTAGGCCATGCTGTAAATTTGACACAACTGGGCTAGAAATGGTCCCTGTCACACTTAGATAAACATCTGATAAGACCTGGAGCACCTGTGGGTCAAACCCCGTATCTGGCTCATCTGGCCACAAAAGGCTGGGTCTTTGCTTTATGAGAGTCCTGCCTAGAACCTGCCACCAGATGTGAGGCCTGAGTTTTTGAGGTTACAAAGGGTCCCAGTTTCTTTTAGTGTCAGTGCATGCTAGGAGAACCCAGCAGACTTTACATTTGAAATGCTTAATTGGGTGCCAAAGCTTATATACTCAAAAACAGGAATAAAAGCAAATTCTGCTCCTGCCTCTGGAAAGTAAGCTCTTGGCAATGTGATTCTCCTGCACATAAAAGGAGAGATACTGGAGTCTGGGCAAGGTCCTTCATTGTGCACCGTTGTTGGGAGAGTGCTCTGTAGCAGAGAGAATCTGCCTTGTGTGCTCGGCTTTAATACCCAAAAAAGACCTCTTATTTTGCAGGCCAGGCTTTCCTCCCTCCATACAACAAGACTTCATGCCTCTACCAAAGGCTCATCTTCAGGGCACCTCAAGGGCTCCAGAGAATTTCAAGAAGACCAAGATGTCAAATGCCACTGCCACAGGAAGGCAAGCAGAACACCTTCAGCAGACAGCTCATGCCCAGAGAGAAGATCAAACTCCATCCAGGAATTTGCAGAGTCCTTTGAAAAGCAATTGCATCTCAAAAGCAAACGCTCAGTTTCTTTGGTAGGTAACAACCAATAGCAGCCTTAAGATCACTTCAGAAAAAAAAACCAAATCAGCAAGCAGGCCAGCTTTATCCCTGGGGTAATTGCTGTGGCTTTGCTGGGGGAAGAGCAGAAATAAACTTGAATTAGAATTTCACAAATGATGTGGTCCTTACAGTAGCACAAACAAGGTTAAAGTGGCAGTATCATTAGTATGAGCATTCTTGATGTAGCGTTACCATCTAGAGTTATTAAAAAAAGTGTATCTTCAAAATGAGACACCACACTGGCTGTGGCAATGTTTTCAGAGGTTGCTACGGCCGTGCCAACAAAACGTGACAATATAAAAGCAGGTTTGCTTCACTTTTGCCGTAAGACCCAGCTCTCTTTCTCACTGCTGCTGACCTGTTTTAACTGTATACGGTGTTATCTGCAAGGTTGCCAGACATCGTGGTTTTTGAGAGGCTTCTCTTTTACCCCTTGGGACTCCATCCATCTGCTTTCTTCAATGTCACCACACAGCTGCAGCAGCAGGCATTGCTATAAGTGGCTGAATGTATTTTCACTGTAAGGACATGCAGCCAGCAGGGAATTCTCCCCCCATTTTCATCCTTCTCTTCTCCACGTCATTCTGTCCTGAGGCATGAGCATTTTCGGTATGGTTTGTGCTGATGGGGTAGCCAATAACAACCTTTTGTCTATGACACTTTAACACATTTTTATTATTATGATACATACTATCTGGTGTATCATACAATGGAAGGAAGGGTAATAAACCCTAACTTGCTTTTAAGTATCAGAATAACACTATCAAATTCAGTCACCCCATTGAAAAAGCTGTGCTTGAATAACACTTGACATTAGCACCAAATAACAACAGAGGGAAGTATCTTTTTTTTCAGTTTGTTGACACTAACAGTTTTGTATGGAGAAGTAATTTTCAGCTCTCTTTGCAGACCTCCTGTGCAGCAACAAGAGAGAAAAAAAATCTCTTTTCAATAAGCAGCATCATTACATGAACAGTCCCACAATTATTGTCCTTGCATGCCCAGTCCTCTAAGAATACGCAGAATTATGGTGATGACAACTCTGTTACACAATTGTTAAGATTTTAAGTGCATTCTCTAATCTTCTTTTTGCCCTTTAGGAACTACTCAGAATTTATTTCATTTGGAACTTCACATTGCCTCATTTGCCAACCCTCACCAGTGGTTGTCTGGTTTATCATTTATCATTTCTCAAAAGTGCCTACAGCTAGAAAGTCTGTGAGTGTGTAATAATTGTACAATAGGTATAGTGAGCATAATGCACTAAATAGGCTTCGGGTACAGTTAAAAACATGGATTCTGGTACCGTTCCGTAGTCCGCAGTGAGGTGTGCCGCGCTGTATTTTAATCTGCCTTTCAACTAGACCAAATAGTTGTCATTCCCTCAGTCACCACTGAAGTTTGGGAGATATGAAGGACTTCAGAACCTTGAAGAACTGAGCGATATGTGTTACAGATCTGAAAGGAAATTTGGAAGTGGGCTTAAACTTGTAGCTCCAAATGGAGTGGGTTTTTTGCATTCAGACCTCTGTGGGTGTAATTCAAACCACTCTTTACATGACTACACAGGTTAAAAGAAAAAAAAAAAGTGGGGGAAAGGCAATCCCATTTCATCTCCTTCCCTCCATATTGCTTTTCTCTTATAACAGTGGCTTTGAGGACACTTCATGATATTCAGCACTTGTTTTCAGTGAGGTCTTTGCAGCTAGCACTGAACAGCCTTCAGGCACATAGAGATGGATCATGTGAAAAGACAGAAACATGGAGTCTGGGCTGAAATCTGAGTCTCTCCCTTCTCCCCTCCTTTCTCCACTCTCCCTCAAGCCCTCCAGACAGGTGACCCTCCTACCACACATAGAGTATAATCAAAAGCATATTACCTCTTGCTGAGTTTTAGGATGACTGGCTCGGGCCTTGAATTTGAGCCCATCATGTTAAAGGTGATCTTGCTGAGGTAGGTGACTGCAATATTTTATTATACGTTACTAGTGAAATAAATAATGAGATTTTGTTGTTCATGTGGGAGTCACTTTTAATTCCCTGCTATGTTTCTCCTGCCTTTTAGCAACCTGAAGGCATGAAGGAGAGAAGAGAAAGAGAGAGATTGCATTTGAGAAAAAGCAAGTCTCACAGGAGAATGGGAGAGAAATCAGAGCCAAGGAGAGAGCAGAAAGAAGATGAAGGTTCAGAAGCTGTACCTGCAAAACACAACGAACAGTTTCCATCCCAAGCAAGCATTGATAAAAGATATTTATGCACAGGCAGCTAGAATGTGTTGGGATAATGAATTTTGACACTCTCCCTGAAGAGCAGAGGGAGCATTCTTGTTTTGTTTTGACTAGAGGCCTGTTAGCTAGAATAAATCCTGATCTGTAAAATAAAAGTAAAATTCAACTGCATCAGTGACACCATGTTACTACCTTCCTGTGTGTACTTTTGCCGTTAGGAATGTGACCCTTGTCATAGGAGGAGTGTTTCTGGAGCGAGATCCAAGTTAGCAATGAACCACTGTAAGAGGGTTTCAGGCAGATTTAGCGTTGCAGCAGGACAGTGGTTTCATTTACAAGGAGAGCATGTATTTATTACAGAGCTGGGCAAAGTCATCCAAAGCCTTATGTTTCTCTTTTAATTGAAAATGGGCTTATTGGTAGGTTTGGGAAGGAAAAAGTACACATAAACTGCCACCTGCTTCCTGGCCCTGACATTCATTCAGATTTGGCTTGGAAACAGGTATCTTTTTTCTTTTACATTCTCTCAACACCAAATTTACAGGAGTAATAGTATAGAAGCCCCCAAGTTCTCTTCTATACCTTCGTGATATCTCACTTCTCTCTGCTTTCCCTCACTGTCACTGGCAATATGACTCTTGTTTCTCTGGCACCCCCAGGTCCTCTCCCATGTCCCCAGTCCCGTTTCCCCAGTCACACAACTAGTTCTTCCTCCCAACTTTAACCTCATCATCTTGTCTCTTTTGTGGCCTTGTCCCTCTCCATTTACTACTGTATAGCCCCAACTCATAGCTACCAACATCTTTTGCTATACCTCTAGTTTTGCCCCATCAAAATTTGAGCCTTGCTGAAAGTTCTCCAGTAAAAACAGAGATGTTCTGCCTCTCATGCTTCTATATAATCTCTTCAAGGGGTTTGCCACAGGTGATGGATTGCAACCCATTTCACTTTTTCCCTTTTCTAGAACTAGGGCCAAACCAAGGGAATGGGAACTTGTTCTGTCTATGGTAAGCAGGGCTTAGGAAAACTCTATTTCCTCTGGCTGAAGATCTCAACTCAGGTGTAAATCTCACCAACTGTGAGTAATATTTCCTTCTATGCAGATGAAATCCACCTCCACACGCTTATAAACACATACACACCCCCACAACCCCCCCATACCCCCCTTCTTCAACGTGTAAGTCTTCCCTGCAGAGAGCAACAGTGCCCTCTCTGGGAATAATTTCTCCAGGCCTAGTATAGAGAAAGCCTGCTTTGGATAGCACAGTTAGAGAAGAGTGAAGACTAATGAAGTCAAGAGCAAAAGTCAAAGTCTGCTCGGTATTCTTCCTGTGATTTTCTGCAGTTAACAAAGATCTTATTATTTTACTTTAGAGCCTTAATTATGAATGTTCAACCTTTTAAAAGCTTAGGGCATCCTTAAAACTTTGTAACACATCTCCATTAAAGGATTGTTTTTCTTTTTAAGTAGGGCTTTGGGGGATGTATAAGAAAGCAATCGAACCCTTGCTGATGCTTGTAAATTTCTTCTTGCCTGGTAACTTAAACTAATAAATCTGACTGAAAAATGTTGTTCCTATGCATAGTTCCTGTCCTCCCCAATCCAGGTTGGATTTTCATGAAGTTCTTCTGTCAGCCAAAACTTCCATGCAGATGGCTTGGCTTTAATAGCCTTAATTTGAAGACTGTATTACAATACACCTGGATAGAAAGGGACATGGCCAGCTATACCTCAGTTCCTCAGATAAAACCTCTCACATACATCCTTTCATGTAGCAGCCTGCCCTCACATCTCGTGAGAGCTGAATGCCGTGGCTGCACCAGCTTTGCCTGGGTTTCAGAGCATCAGCCTCCTCCTCCTGTTTTCCAGCCAGGTTAACTCAACAGGCCCAGCTGTATCCCCGCAGAATTTGCAAAAAGCCTGTATTCGTGAGACTAACGCGCTGGTTGTACTCCACACCTGATGAAAACACCAGAAAGAGCTAAAATAGAAAACCTATGTGTGCCTGGCTCCAACTTGCTGTTTGCCATCTCCACCAAAGCACAGGCAAGCCTCACTGCCACCGAGGCAGCCGAGCAGGTCTGCCTGCAAACAGCTCCCGTGTTTATCACTGAACCCCATTTCTCAAATGGGAGACTCTGTAAGTGTTTATGTCCTTTCTGGGCTGGCCCATCAGACCCGTGGTGTGACTCTGGAAACTAAAGCTTTCAAATAATGTTCTCAACACTGTCCTCCTTAATGACTAAAAAATGTTTACTCAGAAGTGATTTCTCTTGCTTCGTATCATGCCTGATTGGACCAACAGCCCCTTCCAGTTTAGTCCCATGTAGTCTGATACAATAGTATTACTTAGAAAGACTGAAACTCGTGTGATAGAATGAAATCATTCTCCACAGAAATTAACAATTATTCCATAATGAATCGGGCATTTGGGAAGGAAGGTAATCACCTGAAGAGGAATCTGATTGCAATGGCATGGCCGATATTTCTATTTCCACAGAAAGTGGAATTGGGATATACAAGTAGTCAGAAAGACTCCAGAGGGTTTTCATTTTCACAGTAGGTCACTAGTTCGGTCGTGACTGACATAAAAAATAGTCACTGCCTTGATTCCCATCCCCAATTCCCAGAGCAGCTGGGCTGGCTGTGGGCTTTTTCTGCACACACGCCCATTCCTAGGCAAACACTATTTGCTTTTTCTGCTCTTTCCAAGAGGGGGATGGCTACAAGTTGCATCAGAGTCCAAACCTTGGACACGAAGGAGGCCAGTTAGTGGGAAGCAAAGACAAAGGGACCAAAAAACACCTTTTCCAAAATGCTTATTAACAGGTAATGTTAAAAACGTGAAACAGTTTTACAAGAGAGGGGAAGAGGCAGGCAGCAGAAGTAGGCTGACACTCACACGGTGGGCTGGCCGTCAAAAGCTGACACAACTCAGAGGCCCGTGAAGGACATTTTAGATTCGCTGTGGCTCATGGATGGGAGACCATGCTCTGGTAACATGCTCCTCTCTGTGGATCCTTCCCAGCACTTCAGGCTAACTAGAAAGTGCTCCTGTGGGAAGTTAGGGCATGGGTACATACAAGCATTTCAAAAGCAAATCCAGTTATACCCCAGTGTTTTCTGAGAGGGCTAAGAAGAGAACGTCAAGTGTGGTTACCTCATCTTTTAGGTGGGCATTCCCAAAGTGAAATATGTATGCCTGTGTGCTTCTGAGGTATTGTTTAATTGCAGCATGGTTTTGAGGATGGATTAAATTTGGGGTACTTGTTAGCATATCACATATTAGTATATAAAATGCCAGACTCACAAAGGCAAAATGAAGCAATAGCTATATTTATGTACATGCTTGCAACAATCCTTTCTAGGAAAAAAATGGGGAATATTCAAATGCATAAGTAAAACAAACCAACCACGATGTATAACTGAACAAGAATATAATACCCATTGCAAAAGAAACCTAATACTGAATAAAAAAAAATGAAAATGTTCATCTGTACTTTTTTGTTCTTTAGCACAGAAGAAGGTATTTGGGTAAGCACAGCCCTGGCTCTGAGTGCATTCAGTGTACGTATGAATAGGATAAAATCACAAAGAGATATAATCAAACCTGATAACCAAAATTATTCACAGAGAAATGAATCATAATCATGGGACCTTGAGTTTATACAGCCATCTGCCAAAACCATTCAAAACAAACAGGTCTTGAAATATGTCCAGAAGGATATCGCAGCCAAAATCTGGTCATTCAGCGAGAGAAGTGAGTATTGAAATCCAACAAACTTCATAGATAACGCCTTGCCTGCAGTTGTTGCGCCAGAGCTTTAGGTAACTGTGTATGAGCAAATGCTAAAATAAACCCACTCATCACAGAAAACATTGCTTGTAGGGTGTTGATTTTCATTTACTCTGCTGTTTTAGATTGGATTGACAGATGATATTCCTCCTATTAGGAAGATCCCTCTGAATCCTAGCCCAGTCTCTACTGTACTTCGGAAAAAGATAACTGCTCTCAGCTGTGTCTTGTCTCTGAGGCCAGACAGAAAACAGGAGAAAGAAGTGATACGAGGAGCATCAAAGACTAATATTCTGTCATATTTGATGCATTCTTGTCCTTCTTATATGTTTGTCAAAATGCTTCAGTTCATGCAATTACTAAACTGATTGATAGTTTTGCTGTATTGAGAAGACCCACCAAAACTTGTGACAGTTATATGTGAATTTTCATCGAAAAGCCGGTGGAGTCCTCACAGAGAGTCCTCACCCTGGCAAATTAGTCCTATTCCTGATACAGAAGTATCAAAAAGGAGCTCTCT
This sequence comes from Balaeniceps rex, assembly GCA_013401315.1. NCBI lineage: Eukaryota > Metazoa > Chordata > Aves > Pelecaniformes > Balaenicipitidae > Balaeniceps > Balaeniceps rex. The sequence continues at coordinate 37,242 of VYZW01020392.1, forward strand.
TTTTGCTCCAAAGCTTGAGCAGAAGGATTCATGGACACCGTTCCCCTGGGCTTCCCTGCAACCATATCCCATTATATGAGGTGGATGCTAAGGTTTTGGCCCTTTGGAAAGCAACCCTTCATGGACCTTTATGCAATGGATCTCAGTTGATATTCTGCTCCTGCTATATGCACAAAATGCATCTTAAATGTCTCTCATAAGCATTTTAATTCTAGTGGGTCTACTCCCTGAGGACTCCCATACAGAGAATTTTGGCTGTCAGAAAGCAGCTAGAGTGATTTTAGGTTAACCTTCCCACAGCTAGCACAAGTTTATGCCTGGGAGAGAGGAACGGTTAGGGCGTTCCTTTGTGCTGATGGTCCCAGCAGCAATAAAAGGTCCTCAGGGAGAACAAAGTAACTTTGGGCTGCTCTCACCTGTGCAGGAGTGGCAATCACACATTAGCCCAGAATTTGGGATGCAAAAAATATTTTCATTAACTCCTTCTCCATTGTGCCAAGTTCCATCTACCCACAGCTGGAGATGAGGCTACTTCAGACAACGGATTTTCCATTCCTTTAACGCCTTTTGCATGGAACAAATTTAGTACCACAGTAGCATAACCCAAGTCTCAACTATATGGTCGACAGGCATCAACCACAAGGTTCATCACTCATTCATGGTAGTCATTGCAATTTGATTACCTAATCAAAAGCAATTCTGAGTTGAGATCTTTTAAGATTGATAAAAATTTCCTTTCACTTGAAGGAGGAAGATTTGGCTCTGTGTGTTATTTGTCATGATGACTTGGGGACTGGCAGCAGCACAGAACTTCACTGCATGCACAGCTTTCACAAAGAGGTATCATGACAAACTCCCAGGGCCTTATTTTCTGTTACTTGCAATGTAGAGAGTAGAGGAAGGGGTTTATATATGAAATTCTCCGGACCTTGACTAAACCTTGAATGCTGATGACTGAAAGAGATACACCTGGCTGTTGAAGCTGTTGCAGTAATCCTGCATTACCAGATGCTACCTAGAAGGCGGGAGAATCCTCAGTATCATCTTTAATGGTTTTTAACAAAGTTTTGCACTGATGGAAAGATCAAAGGTGAAGATGATGGGCCACACTGCTGCAGCCAGTGTGTGCCATTCTTTAAATAACTGTATTAGTGGAAAAGGGGAACACCAGTGCTCTGAAGGAGCTGCAAGCAGCTGGGTGTTTCAATGTCTGCGGTTCAGAGCTGGCGCTGCAGGGAAGGAGCACACAGTTCTCCTAATTCCCAGCTAATTGATGTTTAAAAGTTCAGTGAGTCTGGCTCACTCCTCTCCATAGAGATAAATTATGTGATATAGTTGGTGCCTATACTGATAACCTCAGGAAAGGGACCGAGGACTAAGTACTCCTCTCTTTGGAGGTTGTTTCTGTAGGTGGCATCTGAGAGACATTGGTGGAGCGAAGTGAGAGAAGCAGGCGTAACTGCTACGCTAGCTGTATTTTCAAACACAGAACCTTATCTCAAGATGTTTTGGTCTGGTATCAAATAAGAAAAAAGAGAAAGAGAAAGCACTGCATACTGCATTCTTCTGGAAAAAAAAATAAAGTTGTGTCTGGTCTGGATCCTGCTGAAGTTATTCTGATGATAACAGGACTACGTCTAATAATAGTATCCTCATTTCCTTAGTATCATTGATTCAGTAAACGTTTTGGACCAGGGATCTTTATTTCTTAAGGGAATATATCAGCTACACCTCTCAAAATTCCTGGGAAATAATAGGAATTCCTGCGTTAAAATCCTGTTTGCTAGCACTCTTTTCCATTTGCTTTTAACAGTGTATTCAAAAGTGGCTGCTAAAGAAACCAACCTGTCCAACATGTCATGTCCAGGTGCTTCTGTAAAGTCAGTGGCAGACTCTTGTCATCCGTGGTGAAGAAGTGAAGAAGAGACGGTCCTTTAGGACTATGGAGGGGAAATATTCAAGGCTTGATTGCAGTCGCAGAAGAAGAAAGAAAACAAAACTTTACTCGGTGGATTAATGCATTACAAGGTTACTGTAAGTGTTGCAGCTTTTTTATTACAGTTCGGAGTCCAACTTCGAAAATAAAAACTAACTTCTAACTCCTTCTGCCTGTGTATGTCATAGAAACATGCCCATGTTTAGGGAAAAGATCAAAATATTTTTACAATTCTATGGACAGGGTAAATAAAAACTACACATTTCCTACAAAGTACATTGTTTACAAGTTATTTCACTTATCGTCATTAAATGGCTAGATAACATATATAGCGATTTTCCAGCAGAGGGAGTCTGTCGATACGGAGTGAGAACATGCACTGTAGTCGGCTGCAAGCAGGAGTTTGAGATTAAAACTAATTACGGTGCCAGTAGGAGACAACAGCAAAAATAAAAACATAACCAAGAGCACAGGACCGTATGGTTGTTCATATATGACTTTTGTTGATATGGAGGAAATCAATATACACTGAAACCCATGGCAGAGTTTAGTCTGGTATTAGGGACTGCAGTATTTACCCGGTGGTCAGCAGAGGACCTTGATCTGGCGCTGGAGATCCTATATTGCTGAATCACTAGTTGGCAGCTCCCCCTTGCAGGTGTTTCCCAAACTGTCCTCTTCCTCTGCCCTCCATCGCCAGGACAGAGCCCACACTCCCCTCTTTTAACTGTTTGGGGAGCTGCTGGTGTAGCCCTGGGTGCCCCCACCCACATGCACACTGAATGCCCAGGCTGGAGGGAAGGGATGAGCAGCAACCCCTGCAGAGGGATGGAGGTCCCCACGGCTGCCGCTTTCCTTGGGGTCAACCCGTGACCAACGTCAGAGACAGCTCACCCAGCTCCTGCCCAGGGAGCTGCTGCTCCTGTACACCCAGCCGAGCTTCTACCCCGCACCCAGAAACCAAGGTGGGTTGTCTGCCCATGCTTCTCTGAAACCATCCTCAGATACTTGCCTATAGCCGGTGAGCTGCTCCTGTAGGCCAAAATGTCCCTATCATCACTAAGGGATCTGCTGCTCCCAGTGCTGGGTCTTGCTTTCCGTATTTTCAATGTTAAATACAAGAAAGCTTTTGGGAAGCTCTCCCCTAATCCTTACTATAGGGAAGATAAAGTATTTCTTGCCCCATTCTGACAGAATGATTATGTGTGATGCCAGAAGTTTCTCAGTGAGAAAAAGCAATAGCATTTTTTTCTTATAAGCAGCACATGCTATTCTATAAATGTAAATGTAGAAAGATTAATCAAAGCCTTTGCTTTTAACAACAATTTTTTTTTAAAAGGAACATTTTCCTTCCAGAGTGTGTAAGTTACATTTAGCAGGTCTATGCAGGTTTCCATGAATAGTTTTGTGACTCTTCTTTACTTGTCAGGTGTGCAGATTGGCTTTTCAAACCCAGATCTCACACTGCTTTAACTAGCAAAAAAATCTCCATTCCTCCTGTTCTCCTATGTCACCCAGAAAAAAATAAACATTGCAAGTCCTTTTCATGTGCAACACAGCTGAAAATAAGCTATATTTTAAAATACATTTCAAAACATCTCTGTTCATCAAACGCAACCTCTGCTCTACGACAGTCTATAGCGAAGTGAGCCGAGTGGCACATCCATCCGCATTTTGGCCGGTCCAGTTCAGAGTCCGACCGATGCGGGGAGGTTTGTGCCACTTTGCTGGGCTGTGAACTGCGACAGCGAAGGGCAGGGACGCGCTCCTGTCGGGCAGCTTTGCTCTGAGGGTATGTCTGGCAGCGGGACGGAAAGGAGCGGCTGGGGAGCAGCAGGAGTCTTAAACCACTCAGCTTGTTTGCACAGTTAATGTGAGCTACAGTCCTCGGCATCTCACTATTATATCAGGGGAAATCTGGAGCCACAGAGCCTCGCTGAACTTCATTCTTCAAATACATATGAATATGCTAATTGCAGGGGGATTACTCATGGTTGTGAAATGAAGCACAAACGGACACGTTGGCAGGATCAGTTCCTATATTCTGTCAAATAAAGAAAAACATTTGCTCAGAGACAAAAAGGAGGTAAAACAACTCAATTTCTTAAAACAATCAAAGTAAGTCACAGGAATGTCAGAACAAAGCTGATAGTAGATTTTTTTTTTTTCTGCTTTCTTTTTCAATTGAAAGAGGATGTTCTGGCTGGGAGCTTCATCAGGAGACCCAGGATCAGAAATCACCCTCGTTCCCTTATACACCAATCACCAGCTTGCTAAATTACTTGGTCACTTCATTTTTATTTTGCCTGTTTACCAAGGTACCAAATAACATTATATATATATATATAAAATATATATATATGCTGACATGTGCTGACAATTAGATGTTGTACCTTTGCATCTCCTGGGACAAGTGTGCCGTACTGTGGGTTTCTGTTCACCACTCCCCCCTGCCTGGCCCCAAACTATTATTTTTCAAGCTGACACAGCCTTCTCCCTGCCACTCCCCTGCTTCCCTATCATGGCTTTTTCCTACAAAGCTGCTTTGATCCCATTATATTCAACATCACCCTGTGTATTTGGTTTGTGTGGCAAGGTTTTGGTAGCGGGAGGGGCTACAGGGGTGGCTTCTGTGAGAAGCTGCTAGAAGATTCCCCTATGCCCAATAGAGCCAATGCCAGATGGCTCCAAGACAGACCCGCTGGTGGCCAAGGCGGAGTCCATCAGTTACGGTGGTAGTGCCTCTGGGATAACATATTTAAGAAGGAGGGGAAAAAAAAAAAACAAAAAACCAAACCACTGGGACACAAACTGCAGCTGGAGAGAGGAGGGAGAATATGTGAGAGGAGCAACCCTCCAGACACCAAGACCAGTGAAGAAGGAGGGAGAGGAGGTGCTCCAGGCGCCAGAGCAGAGATTCCCCTGCAGCCCGTGGAGGTCCATGGTGGAGCAGATATCCACCTGCAGCCCGTGGAGGTCCATGGTGGAGCAGATATCCACCTGCAGCCCGTGGAGGACCCCACACCAGAGCAGGTGGATGTGCCCGAAGGAGGCTGTGACCCTGTGGGACGCCTGTGCTGGAGCAGGCTCCTGGCAGGACCCGTGGACCTGTGGAGAGAGAGGAGCCCACACTGGAGCAGGTTTGCTGGCAGGACTTGTGACCCCGTGGGGGACCCACGCTGGAGCAGTCTGCTCCTGAAGGACTGCACCCCATGGAAGGGACCCACGCTGGAGCAGTTCATGAAGAACTGCAGCCCATGGGAAGGACCCATGCTGGAGAAGTTCATGGAGAACTGTCTCCCGTGGGAGGGACCCCACGCTAGAGCAGGGGAAGAGTGTGAGGAGTCCTCCCCTTGAGGAGGAAGGAGCAGCAGGGACGACATGCGATGAACTGACCACAACCCCCATTCTCTGTCGCCCTGTGCCACTTGGGGGGAGGAGGGAGAGAAAATCGGGAGTGAAGTTGAGTCCAGGAAGAAGAGAGGGGTGGGGGGAAGGTCTTTTAAGATTAAGTTTTATTTCTCATTACCCTGCTCAGTTCTGATTGGTAATAAATTAAACTGATTTTCCCCAAGTCAAGTCTGTCTTGTCCATGACGGTAATTGCTGGGTGATCTCCCTGTCCTTATCTCGACCCACGAGCTTCTCGTCGTATTTTCTCTCCCCTGTCCAGTTGAGAAGGGGAGTGATAGAGCAGCTTTGGTGGGCACCTGGCACCCAGCCAGGGTCAACCCACCACACCCTCTGAGTTCAAACTCACGTTCAAGCGTGCCTGTGTTTATAAGGCGTCTGTGCCAATATATGCCAACTCACGGGCCGATGGAAATTTCGGTGCTGGCGGAGAGGCGGGACCAGGTGGGAGTCAGCGCTGTGGAAGTGGCCCTGCCTACCCTGGCAGCGCTAGCTGGGCTCCTGGGTTAAAGCACAGGGGAGGAAGAGCTGAGTGAGTTAACGCTGAAGCACCACTGCAGCGGTGACTTGGCGACCCTTGGGAGCAGGGTTGGCGAGGCCAGGGGCGAGGAGCTCAGGCTGGGCTTTTTCACGGGGCTGTCCGATTAGGATGTCCCTGGGAAGGAGTGTGATGGAGAGAGCCCAGAGCCACCTTTGGGAGGGAGCTGGTTTATGAGATGGGTTGATGGCAAGGACCTGGGGTGGGGGTGTTGTAAATTCAGGTGCTTTGGGAGGGCGAAGATTTGCTAAGTGACAGTCAGGGAGGGGACCGAAGGATCCAATTCCCGGTGACACAGGATGTGTGGCCATGCCTGTGAGGAGCTGGCTGGGAGGACAGTGACTGAGCGGAAAGTGTTTGTCTCCAGGGAATATTGCGCCTGGACACAGAGACTTCCATGACGCTTGGATAGGCTCCTTCCTTATTAGTGCTCTTTCTCTTTTGTGTGTGTGATAAATGTGTGTATGGGGGGAGCTTTTTTGCACCAGAGCTTTTCTGGCCCTGGTGTCCCATGGGATGAAGATGGGTACCACAACAGCCCTGTGCCCCTGCTCTGTACAGCGAGCGGGAGGGCTTTACCTGCTGTGCTGCAGGAGAGCTGAGGGAAAAGGGTCGCAGGAGGCAATGCCCACGCAGTGACACCGGCTTTCTGACTTCCTGTTCCTTCATGCTCACCTCCCACAGCTGTGCTCCTGCTCTTGCTTTCCCTCTTCCCCTGAAAAAGCATTTTTCCCTCTTTCTCCCTAGGCTGGGCTACAGCTGGTGCTTTTCATATCACTGCTCAACTGGCCAATTTTTCCGTCCTGTTCTTTCTGCCTTGTGTCTCCGTCCAGGGGGTTGTTCACCCTGATGTCCTCCCCTGGCTAGCCCTCTCTCCTGACTCACCCGAGGTACGTGCAGAATGCAGCAAGTGAGTCAGAGAGAGACAGAGGGAACAAAAATTAACAAAACAATGAGGAAGACAAAGTTGCATCATAAAAAAAGTCAAAAGAGCACCATTAGGTTTACAAAGTTAAACCCTCAAAAGCTGGACAAATCCAGACCTAACGCTGCCTTTGGAAGTGTAGTTCAGCCCCCTCTCCCCTTCCCCCACGCAATGTGTATTGTGTGACGATTTAATCGTTTGACTGCATGCTATTTTTCCCACGGGACTAGCGCCTCGTTTAGTGTAAAAGCAGGACAGCATCTGGGAATGAAGCCGGTCTCCACATTTCCTGGACTAAGCGTGTGACTACGAGCCCCATTTATCACCGTACAACCTAGACAGTGCACTGAATTCAGAGCTGCCAGCTGCTTCGTGAGGTTTTCTGGGGCAGCTTTCCTGCAGCCTCTGAATATTTTGCAAACATGATTATCATCACAGTGTGCGTTACAGGTGAGGAGGTAGTATTTCCAGGGAACTGGGAACTTTTTATTACGATTCGCTACACCTTTTTGCATACTCCGTTGGCCCTAACATTTGTTCAGAACTCTTTATATTTCAACTAACTGCTCCAGCAGACTTCATTTGCTGTTCTGGGTGCTCGGTGCTTCTATAAATCTATAACCTAGATGGCTCCTACCAGGTGCCCCAAAATAAGAAACCATCCGCTGAACACAGACGTGCAGGTAACTCATCTAGAAACGACCAAGGAACCTGACGGAGGCAGGGAGAGTTTCTAGTTCTTGCAGCCGCTGTTTCTCTCCTCAGCTGGCAGATTATCCCTTGTTTTCCCACAGCCCTCTGCTTTAGATTTCCATGTCTCAACTTCTGCAACAACTGATAAGCTAGGACGTGGCTTGGCATTTGACCCAGACTGAGTACACCAGGAGAGCTCTCCACCGCCAGACACTATTGAGAAGTTACGCTCTTGTAGACATTGTTCGACTAATCTGTTGCTGACCATCCTCCACCGAAACATGCCAGGTTAGTGCACACCATTTTCCCCAGCATGAACAGTCTCTCACTTTCTAATTCAAAATTTGCTTCATGAGATGAAGCGTAGTAAAAGAAATGTTATTCCACACTTCAAGCTTCTGTGGTGGCATTTGCAGCCTTAAAAATCATCTTCGCTCTCATTCAGCTGATACATGACAAGGAAAGAATAAGCAAAGCTTCTTAATCTGCAATGTGGGGACAGGGATCATAATTTTTATACACGTTTGTACTGTAGAAGACCTCACCTGCACGGCTCTCAGTGTCAAGGCATAGATTCATTTCAAGTACTGATACTCTGAGAAGAAAAATATTCAGGCTCTGCAAACTACTTTCTCCTAGTGCTTCTGCTTTTCCCAGATTTCTCTGTTCTGAATTGTCATCATACAGAAATGCAGAAGTCTGGAGAGAAAATTCTTACCGTTAATATGCTTGGCATTTCTGGCTTTATTGCACTGGATTCCCCATGCCAAATTGCTAGATTAGTTCAAAGGACTCTAATCAGCTTGAAACACAGCCAGTTACCCATGAATTATAGATTGTTTCAGGTATTGCACCTGCAGTCATTGCCGTTCCTCTCTTAATGCAGATAGGGGTAAGATGAGCTCTTTCAACTATTTTTCTCTGTGATTGCTTTTGCATGTTCTTCTAGATGAAAGACTTTCATAAGGGGGATACATTTTTCTATGCTAGGAGTCAGCTTGACGAACCGCTGATTGATGCACAGCAAGGATACAAACTCGAGAAAAATACGTTTCTTGAAAGTATCTTACACAAGCTACTTGTAAAAAACTGAAACGTACTTCAAATAACAACAACATAATTAATAATTATAAAAATGAATAATTTTTTAAATGCCATGTATAACGTAACTACATTTTTTACTGATGGCAGAATTAGGCCTAGCAGCATTTTTAAACTTTACAGATGTAAACCCGTAACTTCTAAATCCATCCGAGAGCAAATATCCCTACTAGCACTCCAAAACTTGGACTGTCGTAAGATGGGTGTTTGTATTGAAATTAACTTTTCTTTTGCTTATTACAAGTTGTATTGAAAACAGAATGTCAATGTTTGCTTTTCCTCAAGGCATAGCCAATGCATGTATTTGCTCTTTTTTCAACTGTTGCATAAACTTTGCAGGGCCAGAATTATTTGTTTAACTTTCTGGGCACTCTGTCTGGAGATCAATTATTTTATCAGTGTCAGCTACACTTATACGCTACATTTCATCAGCTATAAATTAGATGTGGTGCTACAGAGATACCTACAAACAGCACATCTTAGACTTGAAGTGTCCAAGGGAGCAGATAGACATTTCACTCCAGTTTCTACACAGACACATGTCATGAATGTGTCCTGTTGGACTGGACTAGGCTCAAGGAGGTCCATGGTTAGCTTCATCCCCTGACTGTGCAGGGCCACGATCTTGCACATCTCTACTCTATAACCGTGCTGGATGCCAGGTGGCCGCCTTAGGAGGCAGGTTGCCATGAATGCAGCCAGCCAAGGTAAGAGCAGCAAAGGCCAAAGGCACAGAGTGCAGCTGCCAGAGCCCTGTGGAAACAACCCGGTGGTGTTATGGTGGTGTCTGCTTCCACTGTTTGCTAAAGGTACCGTTACCCCAAGTGACTAGGCTGAAACTAGCTCCCATGCCTCCAAGTGCTACCACTCGCCTTCTTGGCCAAACTGCAGACGTTACAGTAATCCTAAAACACGAATAACTCTGATTTGTCTATAACGTACTGATGAGTATTTGGATCAAGGCATGGATGTGTGACTGTGGGCAAATGGTGAAGTACAGAGATATGGTTGATGTAAGTGCTTGATACCTATGATAACTCCGATGAAGTAAAGAACTAGGCGCAGTACTAAATGCAATGTAATAGACCTGTGGGGCTCGGAGCCACAGACATTTGGCCTGGTAATGTTTCATTCAGGTAACTTCTGTGAAAAGCGGTTCAAGCACTAATCGCAAATTCATCTCATAGCATTTAGGCTTAGCCATGAAGAAATGTTTTTATGACTTGCTTCAGGTGCAATGCTTGATATTAGCAGTGAACAACCAAACAAACACCTATAAAAAGTCTCCTTTGCAAGTGTTTTAGGGACTCAAGCCCAATGGAGATTTATTTAAAGTGTCTTCCTTAATGATTTTTGTGGATGCTAGTTGCTTTGACTCCAGCAAGAATGGAGGGATTCCCAATTATGAAGGATTGTTTTCCTGTCAAAAATAGGAGGACAGAAGGCATATAGAAATAATAAATTCGTTTGTCAGATGGGCAGACGTAAATGGTGTACCTGGGCGGTATTGTTCAGAGATTCTTGCTTTTCTATCTCAGAAACTGCAGTTTTTATCTGCAGTTACTTGATAGCTTGTTCTTACTGAGTGAATAGGATTTACCATGTCAGAGAGGATACATGGTATGATTACAGGGTCATTTTACCATACAGCAAAAGCAATGTTAATCACATCAAACTCACGACATTCAAGTATTGAGTGGTCATCCAGAATCATTCATAGCACAGACCTAACACTCACTACACCACTAAGCATCTAAAGCCAATTGTTCTTTTGCTGATGGACACATTAAGCAGGAAGAAAAGTGGAATGGATCCAATATGTTATTAGTTAAAACTTGTAACCTGGTTCTATTACTGATTTTAATTGTCTCTTACAATTGTATTGTAGAAAGCAATCCTGAACAGGCAGGAAAACACACTATGATCTGAATAAGTCTTTTTCTCTTATTTTACTTAATTTGTACATATTTAAATTTTCTTTAAGGTATTTGCTGTTGTTTGTATTAATTCTCAGAATACATTGCCCCCACAAGCAAGACAAGTGTTATATAATTTCTTGTCTCCTTTGACCAACCAGAGTTTGGGAAGCACATGGAGCCCTTTCAGAGATGAGTGAATACTCTACTCCTCCAGCTAGGGGAGGGCTCAGTTGCCTGCCTGTGTGTCAGGCATGTATCTTAAGTTTGGAACAGGTACGGTGAATTAATTTCCTAACTTTGGAATAGGGTAAAAAGAATAAGATGAAAACAAAGGAAGGTCTAAACCTGACTGAATGTAGCAGTGCTGTTGGCCTTTTGTTGACCTTTGGCAAAAAATTGCGAAGGATGCTTTGTTGTTTCTCTAGTCCCTAACAGTTTTATAGAATAGTCTATGCACGCACTTCTCTGTGGTTACTTTAATGCACACTGCAATGGTCCTCACAGAAATGCAGAATCCCTGCAGGGTTTCTGGAATGCTAATTGGAGTTTTTGACATTGGAGACACTAATCATTACTTAGAATCACTTTTAAGTCATCTTAAGTATGGATGGAAGTCAGGGATCCCAGGAAGTGATTTTTGCTCCAGTGCCAGGACAAACACATCAAACCAGTGGTAAATAGATGAGGTAATTACAGTTATCAGTTTCATTGACTGATTTAGCTCAGTCTAACTGAAAACTCTTCTGCAACAGAAGGGTGTCCATTAGGTAGGAATTAATGCCATTATTAATGCATTCTGCCATCTAAAAACAATTGCAGAAGTCGCTCAGACCAGGAAAGGGGAGCAGCTGCCACAGAGGCTGGAGTTCTGAAACACTGTTTACAGGGAGGTGGTCCTTCTGGAAAACATTAATTGCCTTTTTCGCTGTATTCATTACATCACCCAACCTGCAAAGGCATCTGCTTGCCAGATGCTGAAGCGTATTTGCTGGAGTACTATTTATCTGATAGTGAAAGTGTCACTTTATACTAAAAAGACAGGCATGGATGGAGCTGTCTGAGAAGATGACAGAGGGTGAAAAAGTGTCAAGCAGAAATGCACTGTTTATCTAAGTTTTAATCTTTACATGGAGTTAATTTCATCCACAAATTTCCCAAAGCAAAAAGCTTTCGGATCCTGAAAAGCAGAAAACTTAAATTAGAGGACCTGGGGGGAATCTCAGAATTTAGTCCAGGTTATGACTAGCTGGTGGGGAGAGTTGCACCTTGGCTTGGCTATTCCAACAGCCACAGGGAAGGTTGGCAACACAAGAGCTTGACGCTGACAGGCGTGGAAAGGGTCAGGGAGGCTGCTGGTGTAGTTTAAACAGAGCTTCAAAACCTGATTATCACGACTTCCTGGCAAATACCTCACAGGAGGATTTTTCCATATGTAAGATTTGAGGGTTTTGTTGGTGTTCTCTGCTGGCTAATGTAACAGAGGTGGTGCAGTGTCAGATGCCTTTCATGCTTCTGTGAATGATTCAGTAATGTCACTAACACCGTTTACTACAGCGTGACATTTGCAAATAAAACTGTGGCTTCATCCTTTCAATTTTATTTTTAGACATTCTTCTTTTGGATTCAGGGCTCTGCCATACATTCCTGTGAAATTACAGGAACTACAGCCACGGGTGCTCATTTTCGTGGAGAAAACCACGGGGGGGGGAAAAAAGGCAAATTAAAAAAAGCCTCTGTTATGCGCAGCGATCAAAGGAGGGTTTGTGTGTCAGAAAGCCTCTCTACTTTTTCTACTTTTCCTAGCCTGCCCGGGCTAGCGGGAGCCGCTACCTCCGGCCGTGAGCCCCGCCGACAGCCCTGCCCCGCTCCCTGCTGCTTTTCCTGGAAAGCGGGACAGGACCGGGGGGAGAGGGGCACCGGGCAGCGCCGGATCCCGCTGAAGCCCGGCTTTCCCCGAGCCCCTTTTATTTGGCTCTGCCCTGGGTCCTCCCCGGCCAGGCGGGGAGGAAACCGCCCGCCCCCCCGCGGGGCCGCCAGGGGAACATCTGGGCGGCCGCGCCGCAAACATCTGGGGCGGCCGCAGCTGGAGGGTCCCGCGGCCGCGGGGCTCGCCCGGGCCGGCAGCGAAACCCCTTGGACGGGAGGGGTGAAGGCGCTGCGGGGGAGGCGGAGGAAGAGGCTGCGAGGGAGCAGGGCGGCGGAGGTAAGGGCATCCCGGCTCTCCCTAACCCCGGCTGCGGGAAAGGCTGGAGGGCTCCGCCGCGCAGACTGCGCCCCCGAGCAGAGCGGGCAGCGCGGGGTGAAGGCAGGGCGGGCAGCGGCGGGGGCAGGGGTGGGGGAGCGTGTGTGTGTGATATTCCCGGGTGAAAGGACAACAACCACTCCATGTTTGCCTTAACTGGGTCCGTGAGGGGGACTCCAGGGGTAAAAAGTGCGGACGGGACTTTTAAATCAGAAGGAGCTTTAGAAAGGTCGCCGCTGTTAAAATACGACCGTAGCCCTTGCAGACGTCCCGGTTATTTTAGCCCAGGTAAAGAGGTTTTTGTAGCAGTGGTTCCGGATCATTAGACAAAGGGGGATTGAGTGTTAGGGATGGGAACAAAACGTTCACTATAGTTTTAAGTTTCTTGCCTGATTTTTTTTTCCTCTCTCTTCCTTGGATGTCTCAAATGGAGATGTACATCCAAACTTGAATTTCCAGGCAAAATCAAGAGAATTTAAATGTAGCCACGTCTACTTACTGTATGACAGAAACCCTAACATTGGATTATCCCAGCCTCTCTATTCTATTTCAAAATAGAACCCATGGAAAAACGCTTTACAGTCCCTGCATATGTTCCATTTTGTTTCAATTTTTGGGCGATAAATCATATTCTTCTCTCCCAATAATGCTTAATACTTGACATGGTATCAAACATTTAATTATCTTTCTGATAAGGCTTTCTGAAATTGCAGACCTTAGGAAGTGAAACATAGAAGTACTTCAAAATAAAGTATTTATGCTTCTTCATTTTTAAACTGACTATATGATGATTACTATGCATTTACGTACCTAGGGCTTGTGATTTCTCCAGTATGTACAACTTCATTTGCATCACCTTATATTACTGTAGACCTCTTTAAATTATGGCATACATTGTACCATAAGTCACTACAAGTACTTCGTCATTTGTAAAAGGAATGTATTCGATATCCATTTTAGATGCAAATTCATCGTTGACTCTGGAGTTACCTTTCCGAAGTTTGCTCAGATGTCTTTTGCTGCTTTTCAGGGTTGCTTATGTGGGCTTTTCCTGTATTTTTCTCTTTACAAATGGAGTTGGATAAACCAAACAGATTTCTCTCAGTTGTGGAGAGTGTGGGTAGAAATAACTGCTGGGGCAGAAAAGTCAAATTAACCTTGAGGAGTGGCTTGAATAATTATGCCTGTGTTTAGGCAAACTGTTCTCTGTTTACTCTTTTCTTGCACACTGAATCTGCCTGGAAATATCATTTTACTCAGTACTGCAAAGGGCCAGTGCAGCAGCACAAAAAGGGGCCCCTTGTTCTCCAGTCTGAAGACGTACATGAATCAAGACTCCTCAGTGTCAAACCTCTTGTACACTGGCTCCTACTCTATTTCTTAGATGTGACCAAACATGTTCACGCTCACTTGCAGTTGGCAGCAGTGGTCATTTTAATCGTCTCTTCCTAGCTATGAGCAAGGCAAGTTCCTAAACCCAGGGATCATAAATAATTAAACATTGGTTTTGAAATATCTTAGTTTTTAGGAGAGTGCCACTCTACTGTGGCAATCCTGTCTTACTGTGCAGCATGAGCCAGACCTGGAGTTCTGGCACTGCTTTTTGCTCCGGTAGATAAAAAGGAGGCTTAAGTCCCTTCTAATCAATTTATGCCTAAATCAGGGCCTGCTATAACATTTTAATGCTCTCTGAGAAAAATTCCTAAAACTCTTTCTCCACATGACCTTGCACTTGAGACATGTCTAAGATACAGCGTGTAGCATCTGTAATGCCAGTGGTTTTGGAAGTGGATACAGCCCCTTGCTGCGGCTGCTGATCAGATTGAATTACAAAGCTCCTACTCCGTAGCGTTACTCTTGCTCCCTCCATTAATTCTGTTGTCTGAGGGGCAGCAGGAGCTGAAGCTGCTGCTACTGTAGCCTTGCATTATGGAGGACTCTTCAGTTTCTGCTAATGTTGCATTAGCACTAGCTGATTCCCATTTAGTGAGTACGAGGTGGTCCCATACAGAGGAACTACACCTGTTTCTCTGATGCATTTTGATTTTTCTAGCGGGGCTAACCCAGCCAGCCATTTCTCCCAGCTATTGTCAATGTTACAGACTGCCTTGCCAACGATGCCATTTGTTCATTAGTATTTTTCTCTTCTGACCCACACATCTTTCTGCTCTTGAGAGTGTGTTTCCCCCAAGCAATAGTTGGTAGAGGCAGTGCACTTGGTCACCCTTGTGACAAGCAGTACATCAAGCACCCTGATCTTGACAGACAAGACTTGCAGAGAAAACTTCCAGGTACAAAGGCAAGTCAGCCAAGGCAAAGCTCTAGGTGCAGATCCCACCTTCTGCTCTGCTGCATGGCTTTATGGAAATTACTGACCAGAAAGCTTTTTAGAATTTTTTTTTCCTTCATATCACAACACAATGTTGCAAGCCCCAAACACTCAAATATCATTGGTTACAGCATCTAAATCCATGAGATTTAAACATTTATTTTAAATCACTTTGCCATCTAAGAGCACTGAGGGCTCACGCTACCTAACTGTACTCCACAGACAGACAGAATGGCTGAAGGTTAAGAATCATTTAATCAAATAACTTCAGAAAGCAGAGATTCAAGAAGAAGAGGCAGGAGGAAACAGCAAAAGGCAGCACAGTGTCCCACTAGAAGCCAATATTCTGGACACATGCCCCTGGTTTCCAGTCTTCTCCCTAGCAGGGGACAGGAGAAGTTCAGCTCTTACAGGTGTCACCTGCTTGTTGCCCAGGTATGAGCTGTTATGAGCATCACATTGGCTAACTGAGCTGGTTTGAATTTTTTTGGTAAGAAAACTGAGTCCTTCTTATGAAGACCAACAGGGACTTATTAATGCTCTTGCATTTGTTGAGATGAGCTTCCTTCCCTTTTTTGCTAACTTGAGACTATCCTTAAGATGAAAGCTTACTAGTACACACAGCACAGCATGACACTTGTGCTTACCATATTTTGTTAGTGTTTGGTGATTCTTTAGAATGGGGTCTTCTTTTTAATATTCTAGTTTCGCATTCGAAGACCTCAGTCACCCCAATATCTGGTACTGTACATAACGAAGAGAAATCTAAATGCCTTTTCTGCAGTCACTGGTAGCCACAGTAAGGGACCAACCCTTGCAACCAAAGAATTATAAATCATATTGAGGTCAGCAAGCCCTGTCTTCCATACCTGAAGATTTGTCCTTCTCCAAGAACAGAACTGCTCGCTTTTGTCTTTCAGACCTGGCTTCCTTGCAGGTGGAAAATAGCATTTTAGATGACTCAAACATCGAGTTTTCTCAATAAACACCCCTTTTTTGGTTGTGTCTTCTTGTCTTCAAGAAGTATTTGGAAATATAAATAACAATTGCAGCAAGTTCTAACAGTCTGTAAAGTGCTCTGTAGGTGTCAAATGCAGGATTTGTCACAGCCCAAGTGGTCATTAGTATTTATTACAAATATTTGTCATAGTCCAGTGGTCCTGTCAGATTCGCTGTCTTACTAGATCCTTCCACCAAAGCCCTGACTGTACTGTGAAGACACTGTAAGAGGAGGTCCATAAAAGTGATGCTAACAGAAACCAAATCATATTTTATTTCATTTCCTCTCCAGAGCTGCGCTTTGAGCAATAAATCATCAGTTGATATAACAAACTTTTGCTCTCTTGACATTTTCCTAGCATGTCTATCAGGACGTGGAGAACATGTAGGTGAGCACACCTGGAACTACAAGGAGCGGCCAGGGATTATAGCCTACAAAACTGGTTTTGGTAGGATACCCAGGGAGCAACCTTCTTACTGGTGGTGTGACCTCTGCTTGACCGTGGGCCTTCAGGGATACCTAGGGTGCTGCAGAAAGTTGTTCATTGAAGTGACTTGGGCTGTTTTAAAGACAGTAAGAGGAACTGGCTTTGAAAAGAGAGAGCATATTGGAATTTCACTAGCTGGCACAATTCAGGTTAAAATAGGGAAGCAATAAGAGCCGTAGCTGAGCCCAGCGCCAGGCAGACTGGAAGGGGGAGCTGGTCTTGGATGTCAGTGAAGAGCTCCCGCAGCACAGCAGTGGGATGTCGCAGCACGTCCTTCCACCACGCTGTCCATCCCGCAGCGCTCAGCCGCTGCCGCCCGCAATCAAAAACTTGCTCGAGTCTGCTGGGTTGGGAGGAGCTGTGCATCGGCAGCACCTCGCTTTGAGGGCAGCAGTCTGCTGTGACCCTCTGCGGGGAAGGGAACTGCTGCTCTGCACAGGGTACAGCTATAAGGTCACCCCACAGGAGGCAGTGGCTACCGCCGGGCTCCTGCGGGCAGGGAAGTGGCTGCGGTGACTGAAGCCAAACATACTCCCGCGGGAGGTAGCACGCTCATACCTGCAATAGTTTACTCAAGTACCCGTGCTATTCTATCCTTTATTTCAGGCAGTGCTAGGAAATACCAGGTTTTATGGCCAATAAAGAAACTATGAAACTTTCATAGGAAAAAATGACTCCTATGTACCCCATGCAATGACAAGATTTCATTTTTTGTATGTGCGTGTTTTGTGAACTTGTGGTGATCTGAATAAAAGGCTCCAAATTGGCAGTCCTGAAGACCAAAAATTTCATATCCACAGACTAGCAGCTGCTCTGATATCAAGAGCCAATGGTAAGATTATTATGGGGTGTTTGTTGTCCCTGGATCACCCCTGGAGAGAGCCTGCTCGGCTATGGGAGCAGAAACAGAGTCAGCAGATGCACAGAGAAAGGCGAAAGAAAGCCAGAAAACTGAGGGTCACAAGAGATGAAAAAACACAGTGAGGAGCACTCAAAGGGCTGAGAAGGACAAGTATCTGGGAAGGAGGAGTTGCTGGCAGATGCAAGGCACTGAAAAAAGATAGAGTAGTTCAGGTTGTGGGCCCAAACTCAGCACTATGAGAGGTTGTGTCTTGGAGTCCCTCCTTTCCAACGCCAGTATACAGACTGCTGGTCATTACCTCTTTGGGATTTTTGGTTTTCATCCCTGTCTTGCAGGCCTGAAGATTTTATCAAGGGTTGAATTCTTCTCTTACAGGCTTCAGAGACACCTATTCATGACATTTCTTTCTTTTTGACCTGAAAATCTTTATCTCCCATACCTTTAAGCCAAAAATATCAAGGCTGTACTGCCATTTTTTAGCTTTTCAAGAAGTCTTGAGCCCTGCTTCTATTAGCAGCATACACAGTACTTAGTTCTAGTTTAATTCTGAAGGAGCTCTAGGTGCCAGCTGAGTATTTCCTTAACACCAGAGCAGTGAACTCATCTGGAAATGTGGGGCTGTAGTCGCTGAAATGCTTTTAGTCATGACATGAAATCAGTACCGCATTTAGTGAACAAAGTAGTTACAGCAGACATTGTTTTTCAGATCAGTGCGGCTCTCCGTGATGTTTACAATTTAATGGCTGCAGGGTAAAAGGCACTTGCCTTGTGAATACATCTTTAACTGCAAGTAGCAAACTTTGATACTGAAGTAGACTTGTCTGTGATTTTCTTTGTCTTAGGTGCATTCAACTTTGGTGGATTCCAGTTTTTGATAAAAGCTGTATGACCACAGTTTGTGCACTGACTAGAAAGTGTCTACAAATGTGTTATTTCCCCCTCTTTCTGGGTGGATTATTCTCACTGACATCATGATGTCAGTGTGGCTGTTAAGGATAAATAAACATTTTTTGTCAGGTATTATAAACTACACATCATTGTTTTCTCATCTAGCGTACGGGAGAAAAATAACGCTTCAGTTTTACTGTTGCAGTAAATTTGCTAATATTTAATTGTTGGGTTTAACTTTTGTATCATATGGTTCCATAGCAGAAATTAATGCATTGCAGCAGAGTGAGTTTGTGGCCTTATAACTTGTGTCATTTCTGGAAAAAAACCCGACAGTCCTCTTTAACATCCCCCAGGGCTTGATAAACACAGGAAATTGCAGGGCATACTGCTGTGGCAGGAGGACGTGCAGGGAAGGGAAGCTGCCTGCTGCAGGCCTAGCTCAGCTACCGCTTGTGTCCCTTTCCAGTACAGGTTACGCTGCCTAAGCCCCTGGCTTTTTTTAAAGGGAGAAGGGGAAAAAAGGGAACTAATGTAGTTCTTCAAGGAGCGATTGAGAAGCCGTCTGAGTAACCAGGTGGTATAGCTAGTTTCTCCATACCACTTGCAAGTCTTGCCTTGGTCCCTGCATGGGTGGCCTCAAGGGATCAGGAATCAAACTGATAAATGTTATGAAATACCCCTCACAAAAAAGCCAGAAGGTGTTTAAATCAACCATGTAAGCCTGTTTCTTGCCTGCCTTTCATGATTCTGCTTGTGTAAGTGAGATAATTTTCAGGCTAAAAAGGCAGCTTTTAATACCCACAGAGATGCACACCTTTTCTTGAATGCTCACTTGGAAGCTGCCTTTGCTCATCCCCTCCTTTGCCAGCGGATGCCCATATTCCCTTCTGACCCCAAGGAGTAAGATGCAGCCTGAAGCGAGGGATGAACATCCCAGGTACACAAAGCGTTGCTGCTACATAGGGAATTTGTGGGCAACCATCAACGACCTATATTTTGTCGGCAAAGTTTGAGCGTAAAACATTTTTGCAATACTATGCAGCTTTCTAATTGCTGGAAAAGCCTGAATCATGCAGAGCTTTCTGTGATTATTGCAAGAAAAACCACGCTTGGACTTCTTACATGTGAAAAAAAAAAAAAGCATCTCACATTCACAGGTAGCTGTAAATTATTCTCGTTCCTTATTCCAATCAGCTGCAGAAATACTGCCTGGTACATGAAATTTATAAACTACCTCAACAATTGAGTTTATTCCCATAATTACACCTAATTACCTTTTCCTTGAGTTTCCCTGAGACCACGGGCCCCTGGGCAAAGGTGCCAAGGTGGGGGTCCTGGGTGAGGCTGGTTGGGGCAATTAAGGCCCATGGGTGCCCTTGAGCCCTGAACAGCAGCCTCCCCTCCTGGGGTGCTCCACACCCTCCCAAGAGCGGGGTTTCAAGGAGTACTTGCTGTGGAAAGCCCGAATCTGCACTGGAGCATGCACCTTGTCTGGTTCCCAGGCACGCTCCTTGGGGTGGCAGCCCTGCTGGTCGGCGGGGAGGGAATTGCCCCCAAGTAGAGTCCAAAATTTGCTGGTGCCCTGCCTGCTGCGCCCCCACAGCTGCTGGTGGTGGCGGAAGGGTCCTGGACGGTGGTGCTTCAGGGTGGAGACGTGAAAAGCCGAGTGAGCCTGCAGGGTTCCTAGGAGTGCCCACAGCAGGTAACAGGGGTGATTCGATCAGCAATGGTCAGGGAGCCTGCGTACGCTCGCTGGAAAGCCAAACCCTGTTGTCCATGGCAAGGGCTGTGGCCGGGTGATGCCAGCTGTTTGTGTGCCTCTTGTAGGCACCAGCTCCGTTGACTTTGCCTGGCAGGGATAGTAGCAGGATTTGGATAGGGTTGAGGTTGTGCAAGCAGGTCACCAGCTGCAGGTACGCATGCAGCACCTGGTGTGACTGGGTGGCTTTGGGGGGCAGTGGAGGGAGCATGGGCAGACCCCACATGGCTGAACCCAGACCTCATGGCACCCAGCTGTGGGGCAGCCTCAGGATTTTCTCTGCTTGCACTTCTGGCAGATGATGTGCTCTAGGGAAGTTGGTGGGCAGCAAGGAAGGTTTGCTGCCGAGAAAGTGGCTGTGGCTCTGCCAGCACCCCTGGCCCTGGAATCACTGAGGATAAAAGAGGGTCTGGGATTTGCACATCTTGCAACATCAGTCCTCCAGTGATTTGTTTGCTAGCTTATGGCATAAGGCTCTGTAAAAAACAAACCCTCAAATTTATTAAGTATTGTCATAACATGCTGATGCCATCTTTATCCAATAAATAGCACCTGAGATACCAAAACTGGCTGGCTCCCAAGCCATGCAGAAGAGCTGGCAGGAGCTGCTTTGTCCTGGGCTGCACAGGGGGATGCCAAAGCGCAGCACGGAAAGGCAGCAGCCTGCCATCCTGTCCTCCTCTACTTTCACGTCCCGTCACCTCCCAGATCCACCTCCTGACCCTGCATGATCTTCCTGCAGGGGAGGCTCTGCTTATCCTCGCCGTGTCCCCAGCGTCATACTAAGCCCCCAAACCATGTGATATTGTCTGGTTTACTTGCAGGCAAAACTTCTCAGTCACACCAAAACTGTGGGTGGTGGCAGTTGACTTCTAGCCTTGCTGAAATAAACTCTTAGGCCTGATAAGAGAAAATTCATTAATTGGGAAGTTTAATCAGTTTAAGGCGAGCTTTGTCATGATGTTTTCAAGTTTACTAAGGATTTAAAGTATAATTCATACAACTCCTTTCTGAAGCCGACTGTGTTGAGAGTCAGCGTTCCAAAGGTCTGCCACAACAGCTGGCTGGCAGATCTGGCATGTCGCTTTCTAAAGAAATCCTACAAATAGTCCCCAACATCTTTGGATGAACTCAAACTGAAGTTTACACTCTCTAAAAGTAATAATATGTGATTGTATTTCTTATAGTAAATAATTAAATTTTCTGGTTGTTTTGTTTATGTTGGATATGCAGCAGTAGCTGCTGTGTCAGTCTTTTCCTTTTCTTCTTTTCCCTTGTTTTGAAAGGCAAAAAGTAGTCTTAAAGAGAATATCTTGATGGATTACCCAGATTTAGGGCAGAAAAATCCTGCAGTGATTAGAGCTCTAGATAACCCAGGTGTGAATTTACAGATTGAGAATGACTTTTGAAGTTTTGTGTACTGTGCACTACAACTGGCATTAACACACTGTTCTTCAGTTGGGCTCTTACTGCAGCTGTTCTCTCCTAGAGGGAGGCTTTCATAGGTTTAATTTACCTTTTTAATCCAGTATCTCGCTTTGATGTGGGGTACAGGGCAAATCTTTCCATTTGTAGTGCTATGCACCTGTGGTGAATAATAAAATAGCTAATGAATAAAGTCTTTCTAATGAATGGTGTTCAGTGAGATCAGACATACGGCGGCGAGGAAAGGCCGCTCCCCACTCCTCCCCTCTTCCTTTCATTCAAAGAAGGTGTCGTGGTTTAGCCCCACTCGGCAACTAAGCACCACGCAGCCGCTCGCTCACCCTCCCCCTCCCCGGTGGGATGGGGGAGAGAATCGGAAGGGCAAGAGTAAGAAAACCCACGGGTTGAGATAAGAACAGTTTAATAATTGAAATAAAATAATAATAATAGTAATAATAATAATGATAATAATAATAATAATAATAATAATTGTAATGAAAAGGAGAACGAGAGAGACAAACAAAACCCAGGGAAAAGAAAACAAGTGATGCAACCGCTCACCACCCGCCGACCGACACCCAGCCAGTCCCCGAGCAGCGATCGCTGCCCCCCGGCCAACTCCCCTCGGTTTATATACTGAGCATGACGCCGTATGGTATGGAATAGCCCCTTGGTCAATTTGGATCAACTATCTTGGGCTGTGCCCCCTCCCAACCTCTTGTGCACCTGGCAGAGCATGGGAAGCTGAAAAAGAAAGTCCTTGACTAGTCTAAGCATTACTTAGCAACAACTAAAACATCAGTGTGTTATCAGCATTCTTCTCATGCTAAATCCAAAACACAGCACTATGCTAGCTACTAGGAAGAAAAGTAACTCTAACTCAGCTGAAACCAGGACAGAAGGAAAAAAACCAACGTGTTTGAAAAGACAGCAATGCCTTTCAGGCCAGCAAGTTTTAGAAGCACCAGAGATCAAGGCTTTCAAAGCAAAAGAAGTATTTCAAAGTTTAAAGCAAAGTTTAGGCGACTGTCTAAGACTTCAGCTCCTGTTAGTACTGCCCTTTTTTGAGGCAAACAATGGCGTGGTGAGTACTGGCAGTGATGCACAAGCTGGTCAGACTCTTTGAACTAAAGATGTCCTGAAATGAGGTACCTCTTCTGTGAGACCATGGGGGCTGGGTCTAACCTGCAGGGCTGGATCCCCCAGCCGCACCACTGAGAGCCCGACTGCGCTGTAGGCTGGTCGAGAGTGAGCAGTGCTTTTCCCACCTGCAAATAAAACACGCAGGCATCAACCTAGCGGGACTTTAAGGGTGGTGGGGGAGGCAGAGGAGGCAGAGAAAGACTCTCCTGTCCCTTGGACCCTCAACCACCACCCCTCCTCCTGCCCTGCCCAGCCCACCCTGGGCCAGGATGGGAGATGCTCAGCTCACAAGCAGGCTGACTTGGCACCACTAACATGTGTTCAGCCCCAGGGAGGTTTAGAGCTTAATTCAGCATTTTGTGAGCTGAGATGGAGGTGGTCATCACCATCCTGGTGGCTGGGGTGCCCATGCTGAGAGCCACCCACTGGGTCTGCCACCGCTTGCTCCTCCTCACAGCTTTTGTTGCTCTGATCCGGGCGGCTGGCCAGCCACCAGGCCAGGCAAAGCCCTCCACAACAGCTCTGGGCATGGCACCCTTGCTTTTCTTCTTGATGGGAGACAAGTGACATGCAGGACCCCTTCCCCACACAGCAGAAATCCCAATGGAGTCCTTTATGTTTCATAAGAATATGTAAACACGTCCCTCATTTCCCCGTTGGCTGCCCCATGGCTGGCGGGAGCTGCTTCCCCGGGAGCCTTCCCCGGGCTCAGTGCAGCCATCTCGGCACGCTTTCCTTCCAGGCTTCGATACACAGATGCCAGCACTGGAAATACCTGCGAGGACACATCCAAAAATGGGCTTGTTTGGGCAACCAGCATCACGTTTCCCTTTCCTTGTACTTCAGCAATACTTCCCTAGAAATTAGCTAAGGGGAGTTCTATCCAGACAGAGCTTTTAAAGCTCACCCCTCCCCTTCTGCAGCCCTTACAGTGGGAGAAATCAGCTCTGGAAGAGGGGGGGACAGGCAGCAGGGGCAGGACCCTCTTCAGCATCCCTGTTTAAATCACAGCCTGCCTCGTGCTATGCATGAGCAGCCGTATTTTTTTTTTCTTCTCCTTTGTGGCTATATAGGTCACCTCTCCTCATGCAGCTGGGTAATAGTCTTATGGCAGCTTCAGGACCTGTGCCTGTGGAAAAGTTTCTCTTCTCAAAAAAAAAAAAAAAAAAGCTTTCAGTGGAGTTTAGCCTCCAGGAATAGGAGGGGGCTCACACTACATGACTGGACAGCATTACGTGAATCATCTGCAAGTACTCCATGGCCCACAAGCCACAGTTTAAAACTTCTTATGCAGAGCTGACCATAGGAAATACTTACTGAAAAGAAAAATATACTAGAGCCTCCATGTTCTATTCATAACCAGATGGCTCCAGTGTAATGTGGTGATCGGATTTTTAAGTCAGCAATGATAATAACAGAAAGTACAGATTGCCAGTGCTTGTAAAGGGGTTATTCTTGATGGTTGCCTGTGCAAAGATTTAGTATGCCTTTGGGACACGATGCAGAACAACTCAGTTTATAATAACTTAAAGAAAAATTGCAACTTAATGTTAGAACTGTCATTTTAATGAAGAAGCTATTGGAGCTAAGTTAACTCTCCTAAAAGTTGGGATGATGACAGGATTACTAGGTTTTATTAAAATGACTGTATAACACTGACCAGCTAATAACCTTATCACTCAGTGCACTTGATGTACTTGATAATATGTATCTAGTTGTGGGTGCACAATTCACCTATCAAATCTTGAGAATGACTTGATGTTTGTAAATCATAATGAGACATTCGGATTGAAATACAAAATACAATTTATTAGTGAATAGTTACCCATCGCATCTGTATAAAATTAATTTTTCCTTTAGTCAGGTATTGTCTTTATTTCTGTTTGTGGAATAAAGAAACATAAACCCCTCTCTAAAGGTGAAAGAACCAAACTGCGAATATGCATGTTCTCTCTTTTGCTAGTACAACTTCAACAGCATGACATAGTGTATTATAGCTTTTTTTTCTCTTAACTTCCCAACTGCCAGCTCGGCATTTCAGGTCAGCTGCTTTGCAGTTGGGTCTCTTACTCTTGTTCTGTAAAGCTATGAAACTGGGGAGACTGGCTGGGTGTTTTGAACAGCCAGGGAAGATAGGTACCTAAATTTATTTTTAAATACAGTGTGAGTACTTAATTCAGTGACACCCTTTTGATCTATGCAAGGAGATACTTTAAAATTATAACCCACAGAATTCTCCTACTATTCCCATAATTGATCTGCATTTGTTTCACCTTCAGGTATCACCTAGCAGAAAACCATGGGCAATTTCAAAGGGCATGCCCTCCCTGGAAGCTTTTTCCTTCTTTTTGGCTTGTGGTGGTCAGTGAAGTATCCACTGAAGTATGCCTGTCGAAAAAACAAGAACGCTTGCTACCTTGGTTCCAGGGCAGGATTTCAGCGCCTGGAGTTTGTTGAGGGGATCATCAAAGCTGTCTTTGCCCTGATTGGTAAGTAAGGTGGACTTGGGGCAGACAGCGAAAGGACTGTGCCTTTTAACACTTTTTTTTTTCATTTTGTTCTCTGATAAAACATATCTCATTGTGTTTTGGTGTTTTGTCCTTTAAACACCATGAATCTAAGAACTAGTGGGGCTACTGCTGTTAATTACATAGTTAATGACTGTAACATGGTTTCCGTCCATAGCGCTCTTCTGGAGCTTCTTTAAGGTCTCCTGACTACTTGACAGCTGGTCCACCTGAGTGTTCGTATGCTGTTCACTACTGCAGGGAGGGAGATAAGATATTTAGGCAAGGGGCTCTCTCATGCAGACTGGGAGCACCAGACTGGGGGGCCTTGCTTTACTATTTTGAATCCAGCCATCATAGATGGCAGTAGTCTCCACTGAGTTATTGATAAAATATGTAAATGCAGATGGTTCTTCATTAATGTCATTCAAAAGTGAAAATATTCACAAAGAAAGGCTGAACTCCCCATCTTATTGCTGCAGGACTGTTGCAACGGGGCGGGGCGGGGGGGAGGCTGTTTCTCCTTCTGTTGTGGACTGGCCTGGGTACACATCCACCAGGATGGTTTAGCGAGCTGTGCAGCCAACTGGAAGTGCTTAGTTCTTGTTTACATTCCAGCAGGCTGTCTGTTAGCATTTTACCTTTATAGAGTAAGCAAGCTAAATAACAGGGGACCTGGGGAGCTCAGCACATGTGGCTCTCAAGTTGAAAAGGATCTTAATTTTTAGCATTTTTAGATTTTTAGATTCTATCTATCTACTCTTCTTTAGATGCTCAGAGTTGCCTGGTTTCTAATCAAGGTGCAGGCTGTGCCAAAATCTTGTTCTTGCTTTTCCTTCCCCTCTGGGAGTTGTATCAACTAAGATACATCAGCACCGAAGTGATATTGTGTATACAGTATGCGCCTTGATATGCCTTAAAAATTATCAAAACCTAAATAATAGCATTCATTTTGAGGTATAAGTGGGGACATCTTTCCTACAAATCTCCCAGTCAGTGTCTAGAGGTAGTTGGGCAGCTAAAACACTCATCTAGTGTTTTTATTTTCACCCTGAAACAAGAAGCTATTATTTTAATGTATGTTAATTTCAATTCCAGTCAAAAATGTGGACAAGAAAGGTTGGCAAGGACAAACAGTAAAAGCAGCAGCAGGAGTAAAACCCACTGTTTCTGTGTTAGGAAACCTTGAAATAAAGGTGCAAAACCGCTGCATTTGCTCTGCAGCATATCTACTTATACAGCAGGATGCTGGCCCACACTTTATAAACAATATAATTAACTTTAATGTTTTAAAAGCATAACGCATTTTAAACCCTTCCCAAACTTCACTGATCATATAAAGCATCTAAAAGCAGCTTTTCCCTTGCTGGAGTACTGCAGCTAGTTAGCAAGACACCGAGGGGCCAAGGTAAGGGAGGCGGTGGAGCAGCAATTCAAATACTAACTCGGTATACATTCTCATGGGACCTTTAATAACTCTGCACGGTGGAGGGATTTCCTTTTAAGGCTTTATAGGAAAAAGCCCCTTTGAATTAAGAGTCTGAACTCTGCCATCCTGCATACTGCAGGGGACCGAAATGGTAAATCTTTCTTTTGGGGACTTTAGCACGTGTTATACTCATGTTTGAACCACTGGGAAAGGCAGCTGAAAAATTCAGTCAGAGGACTACTACAATAGCAATTGTTTTTAAAAAAAAGGCATCACAGAATAGCTGTCTCCATTTTCACTGCTGGAAACTGCAAGATGCAAATAGTTCCACCAGAAGTGGAACTGAAGCCTGGTTTCCTCTGGCTTTCTCCTCTCCGGATTTTGTGATGCTTAATAGATGCTTGAGCTCACTCTGTGGTCTTTCCCTCAGCAAAGCACTTTATTTCATCTCTCCTCCACCCACTGCCTATTTTCTTGAAAATTTATATAAAATTAATATCTTTGAGGCCTCTGTGCATTTTCACTTGAATTTGGACATGTTAAAAACTTTATTGGGAATGGCTGAACTGGGCAGAAGGGAGCAAAACATAGCAATCACCCAGAGCAATCCTCAGGCAGCCAGACTAAACCCCAAATTGACTGGCGTTATGCTGCGTGGGGATATGTTGTTGCCTCTATTGTTTGTGTAAAGAGTTATCATCAGTCTATACTTGAAGCACCAGGACAAGCAGTTCTACTTCTCATTTCATACGCAGGAATGGTGGCCGAGCAGTTTGTTCCCGATGGACCTCATCTGAAGTTGTATAATTACGAGGAAAAACACTGGGATCACTTGATGAACTGGCAACATGCCACCATGTACCTCTTCTATGGCATTTCAGGGTTGGTTGACATTGTGGCTCACGGGACCAATGCATTGCCAGTGGCCATGGACAGGATGATGCTTTCCTTAGCAGTGTTTATTGAAGGTCAGTTTACTTCTCCCTGTGGAGGTGCGTGTGAAACTCGCAGAGGGGTATCAGTCTTTGGTCTGGGAATCTCAAATCAGCCTTACAGAATGAGCCTACAGGAGCTGGGTGTTCAACTCCCTGAAACGCTTAAAAAAGATCAGTCTTGGCCCTCCTTAAACTGCTGAGGGTTTGTCTGCACTGCAACCGAGAGCATGATCACACGTTGTAGAGGTGTGTCTGTGCTTTCCTGACTGGCTCAGATAGCAACAGAAATGTTATGAAAATAGCAGCACAAGCCTGTTTTGGGTAAGTGCTCAGTAGCTCGGGCGTGTGCTTCAATGTATGTACTGACATGGTACACAATTTGTTGGCTAAGGCCAGTGTGAGTGCATTTACCTGCACAGCAATCGCATGTTGGAATTGCACTGGAGGCACACTCAATTTATGTTTTCTGTACGCACAGTATATCTCATAGCATCCCTCTTGTTACACGGCAGAGATGGATGAATGAGACTTCTTGTTAATGTGTTTGAAACGAAAGGTGACAGAGCTGCAGCTTCCCATGCAATTTCCTGGTCTGAGCTCAAGAGTGGGAGTACACAGTATTTGGGCATCGGTCTTAAAATATTACTCTCAGTTCAACTGAGAAGGTGATATTGGTATAAAGAGAAATGCTAAAGCTTCACTGTTTTCTAGAAGCAGATGCAGGGAGATTACAAGGGAAGAAAATATCTTACACTGATCACTTAATTTATTCCAGGTTTTCTCTTTTGCTACCACCTTCATGGGAGAGCCATGCTGGATGTTCATGTTCATCAGTTATTGCTATTTGCTATCTTTGGAGCTGCTGTTTGCATATTTCTGGAAGTTTTCTTCCGTGGCAGTATTGTGCTAGAGATGCTCCGTACAAGCCTCTGCATATTACAAGGCAGCTGGTTCTGGCAGGTAGGTCACTTTTCTGCCTTAGGAATTTCTTCCTTCACCAAAATTAGTCATTTACCCCTTTGCAGATGTTTCACAGGTGATATAATATGCCTTTTAAACACAGACCTCAAAGGACTCATAGAAAACAATGCACTCTTAATGTCCCTTTAAAGAGGTAAAAGTATTTACCATATCTGTTTTACAGACGAAGAAGCCATTTTACTTCTAGTGTCTTTTATTTGAATCAATAAAAAAGCTAAGGTGGTTTTGTTGAGCTCTCCCTTGCGATTGAACATCCTCTCTGATCTCTGTAACATCCTGTTCAAAATTCGCCAGCCAAATGGCAGTGATTTTACAGCCCGGCAATATATGCTGTTCTTTGTGAAGACAGTCCCCGCTGTCAGCTGCCGGAGCAGTGAGTAAATGCCCAGCGGAGTACTGGACAGGTAAGGCAGAGCACCCATTGGCATTGTGTGAAGAGGAACGAAGGTGCGAATTATCTTTCATGTTGGCTGCCTCTTTCTACTTTCTAAAAAGCAGTGGCAACCCCAGTTTAAAAGGTATTTGAGCTCCTGATTCGGATTAGGAGATTGAGTGATGTAAAACCTCCTGCTTTTCCAGTGTTCGGGAAATTGAGCAGAAGAAGTAACAGCCCAAACTTTTGTATTTCAGGGATGTGGCTCCCAAAAGGACTCTTCAAAATGTAGCTGCTGTGCCTTCACTTACTTGTGATTCTATCCAATTAACAGATATTTGATAGCGGCCTTTTCTCTGCTGTCAAACAAGAGAGAGAATTTAATGAACTGCTGCGATCTTGTAACAAAGAAATAGGAGCGCTAGTGCTGATGTGTGTTTCATCTTATAGTGGAGAACTGAGGTCACTCCAGTGATTTTTCTTTCCGGCATGTCTAGACTGGCTTCCCTTTTTTATATGCTGGCCAGACACGATTAATAAAAACGTTTGCTGTTCCTTAGGAGAACTGGACACTCAGCACCAAATCAAATATTTAAATACTTGCTCTGGCAAGAAGGCAGACCTCCAAAACGCAGTATTTTTCTATAAGTGAACTCAAGAACCTGGTGCTGCAGCACTTGGTGTTTTATTTTCTTATTGGTAAACCTTTCTTCAGTGATTTAAGAAGCTTTACATAAGAGTAATTAGATGCAGCCGTTTACTCTTTGTTGTCTGCCTAGCCTAATTTTAGAACAAGTTATTTCTTTAGCTCTGGAGACAACGTGGGTTTTGTTTCAAAGTAAAAAACTGAATAACTAAAAATACAAGAGATTTAAGTGTGGCTTTTTTCATACCCGCATCAGACTTCAACCGTATGTGTGACTGAAAACCACATACTGGCTGCAGCATGACAAATTTGTAGAAGGTAAAGGGACTTTCTTTCTGCATCATCAACACCCTCATTCATTGAATTCTTCGCATGGCAATGCAAAATGCACTCCTCCTCTCCTCCTTCCTCTCCTCCTCTTCCCAGCTCTTAAATTCTCAGCTAAACTGCTGAGCACTGACTTTGAAGAGCATTAGGCAGTACAGAGGACTGGTGCTTGTCAAGGCAGACCCCTGTGTAGCCACGGGATTACTAGTTTCTCCGTTTATGCATTAAGCTGAATTTGATCTTTCCCAGCTCTGAATAAACAAATCAGCTATGTATTTCACACGAACTTATAGCCTTGGGTGAGAAAGCTCCATTTTTACGTAATTTCCCTGGATGACCCAGAAGAAATAGACTTAGGGCTCACCTTTATTTATTCATTTATTATTCATCTTCTGAATGATGTAACACATTCCCGGACGCTGTTGGGAAGAAGCGAGTCAGTGCAAACAGCCGGGCAGGTTTGCTGGTTGGTGATGTGCTTGCAGTTCAGACCATACACGGCTGAGCACCAGCCCCTTTCCTTACAGTACCTAATGGTGATCGCTGCAGGACTTGTTGGGACGGCTCTTTAATTAGCTGGGCAAGAGCAGGGGTCTCTGGGACTGGCTCTGTATCTTCAAGGGCATTTCTGCACAAAACTGTGTAAAATGATCCATCGCACCCGAGTGTGACTGCAAAATTGTTTTAAATTATAATCACAGAAATAATCAGCACTATAAGAAAATGGAATGTCTACCTTGTGATGGGTAGCATAATACATGATACAGCATAGGTAATACAACAAATGACGTTTGCTAAATATCTTTTATTTGGTTACAGATTGGTTTTGTGCTTTATCCTCCAAATGGGAGCCCAGAGTGGAATCAGACGGATCATACTAATATGATGTTCCTGACCATGTGCTATTGCTGGCATTACGCCTTTGCTTTTCTTATACTTGCAGTGAATTACACAATCGTCAGCTGGTAAGTTACTTGAAACACTGTACCTTTGAAGACCTGTCTATTTAGTCTAGCAGGAGCTTTATTTTAGAAGAGTTTCACTGACAAATCAAAAGGTTTCCACAAAGTAATTAATTGTCTTGCAAGGTAAAATAAAAATAGATATTGCTAATCAGTGAAGACAGCATGACTCATTGCTTCAGTAGAAAGGGGAAAAACATTCATAAAGTACAGCTCTGCCAGCATAATGCTTCTCACATAAAACGAGCTCTTTTTGATAGTCTTCCACATTTGTAAGTGCATAAAAAGTTACAAGGAGGAGAGACCTTTTTTCCCTACAACATCTCTCTCAGTGCTCATGTCTACAAATTCCAAGTGGCTTGGTCAGCAGGCTTTATGACTTAACTTTGAAGATTATTGGACAGGTTTCATTGCTAGCAATTTCCTGTGACTAGACCTGATTTCTTTCTCACTAGCCAGTTGCACCCCCTAATTTCTAAAGTTAGCCCTTTTCCTTGCCACTCAGTGCTAATTCTGACAAAATTCCAACTGCAGAGTTAACTTGGTTGTAAAAATGAGCCTGATTCTGCCATGTGTGATCACCTTCTGCCCCCAGGACCTTACCAAGCCTTTGCCTGCACTCTCCTAAACATGCTTCTCACCCCTTGCTTTACCCCTACCATCTTAATAGCCCTATTTAATCATGCTGTGGCCATATGTAGTTCTTACAGTCTTGCTTTGCACCGAGGAGGTGCCATGCCTTTTTGGATCTCAGTCCAAAAGACACCGACACTCAAAGCTGGGTAACTGGTTTGTGGTGTAAAGGATGGCAACTATAGAGAAGGTGACAGCAATCTTACACCTCTTCTGATGCTGGGAACGGCGGCTGCTTCAGCATCAGACAAGCCCCCCCGGGTGTTGATCATGGCACGCTGCGCAGAGTTCCCGTCTGTGGGGAGATCGGCCAGGCTCACTCTTCTTCACAGCTTTATAGTACTCTTCCAAGTGAACATAGCTATCCGTCTTGCACCTGTACAACATTGAACTTTCTAGATCATAGAATCATAGAATTGTTTGGTTGGAAAAGACCTTTAAGATCATCAAGTCCAGCCGTACCTGTCCACTACTAAACCATGTCCCTAAGCACCTCGTCAACCTGTCCTTTAAATACCTCCAGGGATGGTGACTCGACCACTTCCCTGGGCAGCCTGTTCCAATATTTGACAACCCTCTCCGTGAAGAAGTTTTTCCTAATATCCAATCTATCTGGCGCAACTTGAGGCCATTGCCTCTCGTCCTATCACTTGCTACTTGGGAGAAGAGACCAACACCCACCTCGCTACAACCTCCTCTCAGGTAGTTGTAGAGAGCGATAAAGTCTCCCCTCAGCCTCCTCTTCTCCAGGCTAAACAACCCCAGATCCCTCAGCCGCTCCTCTAGACCCTTCACCAGCTTTGTTGCCCTTCTCTGGACATGCTCCAGCAACTCAATGTCCTTCTTGTAGTGAGGGGCCCAAAACTGAACACGGTACTTGAGGTGCGGCCTCACCAGTGCCGAGTACAGGGACAGGGGAAGGATGACTTCCCTGGTCCTGCTCACCACACTATTTCTGATAGAAGCCAGGATGCTGTTGGCCTTCCTGGACACCTGGGCACACTGCTGGCTCATATTCAGCTGGCTGTCGACCAACACCCCCAGGTCCCTCTCTGCCAAGCAAGAGATGTTACACTGAGGTTTGCTTAAGGTGTGTGCTCTTAGACATGTCCATAGGAACGAGCTCTTACAAGCAGTACGTACAGGCGGTATTGTTAAAGGCAGCCCATACTAATATCACGGTACATGCTCGCGTTGTATAGCAGTCACTCATGCTAAAATACAGGTATCTACAATTAAGGTGTGGGGTTAAATTCTGCCCAGATTCTGCTTGAAATCACTGTCTCCTTTTTACCACGTGTTCCACAGTGAGCCACTTCAAGTCTTCATAAATCAACCATCCTAATTCCTTGATGAGATGCAAGAGTTAAACAGTTTTTTACAATGTAAAAATGGCCAGATGAGCCTTTAAGTTACTACTGACAACTCTTTTTTTTGTTGTTGTTTTTTCCAGGGCAGTTCGTTCAAAGGTTAAACAGTCCCAGTCCATGGAAATGGGATTACTGAAAACACGTGAACGAGATCAGGAGTCAGAAGATGAAATTTAGTATGAATATGGCTTGAGTAGTTTGCCCGCTGTACCATTAGGCTAATTGATACCTCATTTCTAGAGTTGTTTGCCATCTTATTCATTCTTTGCTACAACTTGCTATGCAAATATCATCCCCTGAGTATTGTCTACATCTACACAGTTACATCTTTCCTTGCAGAGGGTAAGCTTGGTATTGATTTGTGGTGGTTGCACTAGTACCTTGCTTATCACATGCTTCAAAGAAAACAGACTAATATTGGACAGGCTTGGACTGGATGAGGTGTCATGATGAAGCCTGTGTAAACAGGCTTGTTAAAAGCTCAGCAAAATCTTTTCCAGCTGCTGCTGAACAGACTGTTAAGTTTCCATAATTAGGGTGTCCAAACAAGTGTGTTTGTTGCCCTGCAAGTAACTGTGGATAAATAACTGCGTAGACCTGGAAAACAGTAGAACAACATAAAAAAATCAGAGTCTTGCAGCTGTCTTGTATAACACCTTCGTGTCTCTGCTTGTGGCTTTATGTTAAATGGAAAGGACTACTCACTGCAAACCCATTCAGCATTTCCCTGAAGAGAGTGTAGCATGTTCACTCCCGCAGAGACACTACCAAGCTTGGTAGGAGGACCAAAGAGGTGTATGATGATCAAAAGCCAATGCAGTTATTCATTCTGGTGCCTAGATAGTCCTGCCTCTTTGCTGTCATTTGACTTTGAAAGGCAGTGAAGTGACTCCTCTTTCCCTCAGCGCCTGGAGCAACCTCTTTTCCAGAAAGGCCAAGGGGTGTCCACTGGGGCAGTGCCCAGCCACAAAGCCAGTTTCTTTCCCAACGTTATTTCCTTTTGTTTGGTGGAATTTGGTGGAATTTCAGCAGGGTTCGTAGCAGACACACAACTGGACCCAGCACCTGGATCAGGAGCGGGTAATGCTGATCTGTGGGCAGGATGAGACGGATTTGCACCCTTTTCCCTGTGCCACCCCCCACAAGCGCTGGGCAGCCTGCACAGTGCTGCACAGTGAGCTGTGGGAGGGCAGATGTTGCCTTCATAGTAGCTCCATGCCCAGCTACCCACAGCAGTGAGTGACTTTAAAAAAAATTTTTTTTATTGCATTTATTTTCTCTACTAAAACTGAAGTCTCGATCCAGTGAAGAAGAGTGCCCTCCCCAGCGCTCAGTGTTGCTTGGGATGCGTTCCAACCTCGACAAAAGGGAAATAACTGATACGTGGCAAAAGACATCAGAAAATGATGTTGGGTATAAGCACACTGCCCCTATGGGGCGGACTTTTGAAGCATCACTCTGGCTCTAATACATCTTTCAAAAAACTTGCACGGGCAGCTGGACGGGAGGGAGCACTTGCTGTGCCACTCCATGTATGCTCTGCTTTCCAGAGGACTGAGCACGGGATGCGTGCTGGTGGCCATGGGCTGGTTTACATATCCGTCAGTGGTAAGGTGATCATTCTGGAAAACAGCCCTTCCCTTTAGAACACCTTCTAAAAATATTATTTTCTAATTATTTTTGGAAACAGGCTAGTGCAGGACAACAAATTCTGTTCGTATAGTACCAGTGCGTCGGGTTTGGTGCTGCAAAAGTGCGTTCCTTCTATTATTCAAATATTTTCAGATGCTTCTGAGGGAATGCAGAGCTGGACTCTGGCAGATGAATGAGAGCTGTAGGATCTGGTCCCTCTACTTTCGAGTCTCCCCTATTTTTTTTTCAGTGCGAACCAGAAAAATGAGTAGCATAAAATTATTAATTGCAGTAAGCTGATTGCTTAAAAAGACAGGCAATAAAATAGTTTGTAGCTCAAAGGGATCCCAGGACTCAGAAAAAAAATGCAAGGCTTTTTCTAAAGCTATTTCACCTTCAATGCAACATACAGATTCACTTCACTTTTAGGACCTACCTTTTACCTTCTCTTTTTCAAGGAGCACCTTCCTTAGCTGCACATGCTGTTAATGCTGAATTTGAGACTGTCAGGCTTATCGATGCCTTTCCAAAATCAGTGAGGTTGTTTATTCTGAAGAAGATCTTTGGAAAGTACTTTGCTTCTCATAGGCAGGAACAATGTAAGTTTCTTCACTGCTTTTCTTGATAAATTATATTTAATACTGTACAAATGTTAAGGTGCTGTATCTCTAAACTAAAGGGGTAACCTAAGCAGGAAGAAAAGCATGATAAACTGGCTGAGCTTTGATATGTCTTCTTAGAAGACTTCAGTTGGTAATTTTTTAAAATTATTTTAGATCTTTGCCAAGTATCGTGAAGTAACACTTGTAATGAGGTGTCATTATTCAGATGAATCTACTTTGGAAAGCAGGAATAGTTGGCTCACAGACATTTCTATGTTTAGAAATGTAAAATGGAAAACTGCAGATGCGTAGCCAAAGATCACCACTTTTCTTAATAATTGTTTGCCCTTCTTCAATGCCTTTCTCTGAAGGGCCTTGGAGATTTTGGCAAACTTTAATGAAGTCTGTCTCAGGACATTCTTGTAAGCTAGGTATCTGTATGGCATTTTTGTAGCTCCCTGTCTCAGCTTTGCAGTGGTCTTACTGTAAACTCTGAATTAATTGATATTTACTCTGCTCTGCACTAAGACTTGAGTTTGATTACTGTGGTTCCCTTAAAATCGGATTTTCTGTTGGCATAAGCCAGAAGGAAGATCCACGGCTTTGCTGAGGAGCTTGCCTGTTAATTGCAGCAGGGATACATTGGCCAAATGCAGCGTGTCGTTACACCCAGCTATAATCTTACCTTCACTGTGCCACATCACTCTTGCCTCTAAATCGTTGGGATTTTTTTAGAGGGCAGAATTTTTTTCCTGTTAGCATGGTTGGGGTATAAAACTTCTGCAGTGCTGGGCAGTGCAGACGATGGTTACGTATCAAAGAGAACTTGGGGATTATTACAAACATCTGTCGTGATAAGCCAAAAATCAGTTGGCGAAGTGAGCCTCACGGGATTCAGTAACGTGAGCGAGCTGTGAACACAGAGGGTGCTTCACAAACTCTCCTTTTGAAAAAAATGCTTTTTCAGAAACAAAAAGTGCCAGTACTCGAACGCGACGGCCAGAAGAGTGGCTGCCTGCCACGGTTCCTCCTGTGACCGCCTCAGCCTGGTGGCTCTGGCTCTGTCCTTACCTGCGCCCGGGCATTAGCCCAGCAGTGGCTGTAGGTCTGTGTGTTTTCTTGGGAGAAAACCTGAGCAGGACTCGGCCTGCTGAGAGGTATCACCTGTATCTCCCTTTGTCTCCCTGCTGTGAATCTCCCATAAAAGATCAGAGAACTGGATGAATAAGCCCATCAGACACATCTGCTGGTTTTGGTGCAACCACGCTTAGCAAAGGCGCCTTTAAAGAGGCCCAACCTGGAGGCCAATGCAGTCTGTGACACAGAACTGTAGGGCAGGCTTCTTACAAAAGCTATCTCTTTGCGCAAGAGAAGGTGGCATTGCATTATTAAGCTTGAAGAAATGCAAGGAAAAATAGATCCTGAGGCCTCAAAGAAACAGTAGCCTCTTGGATTTAATTTTTAATACTTACAGTACACGCAGAGTGAGTGTCATAGTGGGGTTTTGTGCCTGATGTATTTTTGGTGCCACAAAGGAAAGAAACATCCCGTTTCAGGGTGGGTTTTTGCTATGCAGAACACCTGAGCCGTTCTTCTCAAGCATTGTTCAAAAGAGATGCCCAGGAACAGTAAGGTACCTATGACGATGAAAAAGGTACACCCTTCGGCATTTCACTAGCAACAGATTTTGCTCAAGTTGAATGAGTGGAGGGAAGTCTGACAAGTTTACAAATGCCACTCAGAAAAAGGTAGCTGCTCTCAAGAAAATTTAAATTATTGTTAAATATCGGTGCCTTTGAAAAAATATATGGTAGTTTATAATAGACAAGATATGCCTGTAATTTTATTTAAATAAAATTGATTTATTCATATAAGATGTCTGTCATGTTTTCAGGGGAAAAAATATAACCATTTATGGGGCAGGATGGGGTGGGATAGACATGTTACTCTCATAGCCCACCCAGATATTTGAACGAGTTGCACTCGAATTCAGGAAAGGTCAGTGCTGCCTTGTCAAATTCCCTTGGTTCTACTATTTAATTGTCATTTACAACACAGGTGAAAATGACTCTTTTTGAGGTCTGGGAAGTAGAGCTTCACAGATGCACAAAAGTCAAATGTTATGGAAAAAGGAGGTCCCAGATTTGGATCTGGTCTCCTGTGTCATACATGATGGAGCCGCCAGCAAGCCAAGTAAACAGAACTGCATGAACGGGATCTTTCTGTTTTGGCAAGCTTAATAATAAAAATATTTAGGATTTTATTTGACTTTTCTCCCTTTTTCCTTTAAAGAAAAAAACAAAAACCTTTTTCTGCTGTAAGATGAAAAAATGCATTCTGAAGGAAAAAACTGAGACACTGGAAGAAATGTTGGCAATTACAGATTTTGTCCTTTTCATATTTTTCACCAGTTTCTAAAATTAAAACTAGGGACTCTAACTGACAAAAAGTAGCAAATAATTTTGGCCACTGTCAGACTGCATTTTGGGGATAAATTAATTATTCATTAAAGATTACAGTCCCATGGCTTGCTTTCATCATTCCATGGATTTGATGCCACTTTGCTACATATTTGTCAGAGAGTGGGGTTTTGTCAACTATAGAGAACATCGGGCGGAATGCACTTACCTGTACGTAAGAAAACTAAATTTTTCCAGGACCAGGTAAGGGGGAGAAAGTCAGCACTTCCTAATTTCCCATTTCATCCAGTTGCTCACAAATCTGAAAGAGTTGCATAAGACTTCTGGAAACTACCAGTCAGAAACTTTAAAAATCAAGAAGTAGCTTTAAATAAACCAGTTGGGGAATCAAACAGTTTGCCTTAGAAAAACAAATGTACCAATGTCACCATATCCCCTGGGGCTGGGGTCAGCTATCTCCAACCGCATCGCCAGCGTGACTGCTTACTCTCAAGGAAAAGCCGGTGACAGGCTGTATCCCCCATCCCATTCAGGCTATCGTGTAAAATGCACATTTTGACATTGGCTCTAAGACAGGCCAGCTTCAGTGTGTGCCAGAAGCTTGGTGCACAATGGGAGTGTGTTTC
Organism: Balaeniceps rex; assembly: GCA_013401315.1. Classification (NCBI taxonomy): domain Eukaryota; kingdom Metazoa; phylum Chordata; class Aves; order Pelecaniformes; family Balaenicipitidae; genus Balaeniceps; species Balaeniceps rex. The sequence goes on from VYZW01020392.1 coordinate 75,345, forward strand.
CACCCGTGGGGATGACTCAGGACCTCACGGTTGCATTGGTGTTGGGGTGAAGCATGGAGGGAGGCACCCATGCATGGTATGGGGAGCCTGGTCTTGGGACGGCATTGCCTGAGCCCAAGAGAGCTCGCTCAATGTTGTCAGTGGGCTGCAAAGGAGTCAGTAGCCCAAAGGAAAGGAGGCTGAAACCACCCCCTGGACATCCAGGGAACAAGATGTCCTGGAGGAAAAAGAGCATCTCCAAGCTGGCAACTTAAAGGCAAGGCTGCTTCTGCAGTTCCTGGGTCCCCGACCACACTACCAGGTGCACCTACACTAGCATTTTAGTCTGGGTCAAGAGAGCGCTTTGGACCTCACTCGCTTATCCTAACTTAAGCACCAAGGTTTGCACCATGGAGAGGAGTCAGAGCGTGGGAGCTGGAGTCCCTTCACAGGAAACGAAGTTCAATGGTGCTCTCCAGCATTGCGCCTCGTGTGCTCCAAGCACTAATGGGCATTTGCATCCCTGGGACAAAACTAGAGACCCAAAATGCCTGTAGTGTGGAACGGTTGTGCTGTAGAGGTCTACTCCTTTGGCACCACCGGTAAGGTGAGGAGTTTTTCTGACAGGAGGGAAGGAACCCATTAAAGTTTTATCATGAGGTAGATTTAGGCCAGATATAAGGAAGAAATTTTTTACAAGGAGGGTGGTTAAGCACTGGAACAGGTTGCCCAGAGAGGTAGTGGAGGCCCCATCCCTGGAAACATTCAAGGTCAGGTTGGACGGGGCTCTGAGCAACCTGATCTAGTTGATGATGTCCCTGCTCACTGCAGGGGGGTTGGACTAGATGACCTCTAAAGGTCCCTTCCAACCCAAAGCATTCTATGATTCTATGGTCTATGAAATGTGGCTTTCTCTCATTTATGTTATGTTATCTGCATCTCTGTAAAGCTTAGTAACTGTGATATTTGCTCTATATTCTGTAAATAAATACTTTTTTCCTTGTATCTAAACCTAGCTTGAACTAAGAGTAAATTTGGCAGCAAGGAATTTCAATCCTACAGCTTCATTCATCCTTAAAAGCGAGGCACTAGAAAACTTTGGTGTACGTGGTACCTTAATGCTCTCCTCCCACATGGTTCTGTTCCTCTGAACTACAGCAGCTGGAGTGGGAGTTACTGGTACAGAAGTCAGTGGAAGAAAAGAGAACAGTTTTTATCCAAAAAGCCCTTTACCATGTGCAGTAGTGGAAGCAAGCCTGACTCCCAAGGACTGTGCAACAACAGCACATCTGTTAAAAGGGAGAAAGACAACTGAAAACTGCTGGGCACTTACTTGCCTTTAAAATCTATTCTAGGTAAAATATGTGCTTGCTCAAAATATGTGGGAGTAAAAAGCCTAATATTTGTCAAATAAGGCATAACTAGTCCTCAGATGACTTTTTCAGAACAGTAATTTCTAACACCTTGCTATGTAATTGTTGCAGTTCATGGATTTCTATATTTGATACACTTCTTAGAACAAAAATACATTAAGAAAGTAGTTGAAAAACATAATTATAAATACTACAGCATACTTTGCCATTTGACGCAGGAAGAAAGCTCTCTCATATAGATCACTGCCATGTAATGACAAAATATTCTGCAGGGGATGGTACCTAAGAGGTCAATGTCACAGTAAGGGAGTGAAAATGGAGCAGAAATGGTTACGTCTACATCCTGTGGTCACCAGCCATTGCCTTCCCTGAGGAGGAGAGAGAAGAAATGGAAAATAGACTGCAGGTCTATACAACTGAATAGCAATTAAGCAACTAGAAATCACTCCCAGCACTCTAAGACTAAGGGAGGGGAAGCTGCGTTCATGGTATATGACATTCCAGTCTGCCTCCAGTGTTATTTACCAGGGACAAGGTTCCCAGACATACTCTGGGACTTTTATGGCTTCTGTGGGGCAGCCCCCGAAGCAGCAATGCTGATTTCCCTCTCCCGACAGGAATGACAGCAGGAGTGAAAGCTTGCACTGCTTTGCTGGAATTTTACTGGTTTGTGACTCCAACTCAGCCAGATGCAGCTGACACATAAAAAAATGTCAAAGATGGTGTTTACAGCTGGCACTGCACTTTATTCAGGCTTGAAAACAGAAAAGAAAGGAAATAAGAAACATCTGGCTCTAATTAAGGCTTAAAAGAAATGGAGGAAAGCAGAAGAAACAGATCTAGTCACTTAAGAACGGTTTTGTCTCCCTGCAGCTGCATCACATACACAAATTTGCAAGTAATAAGGTTTTCTTTCAGTTTGATTATTCTATCATATAAACATGGTTTAATGTTTTCATAAATAAACGTGTACTATCCTTTAGGATGTATTTATTGATTTGTTTTGGTTTTGCCATCTGGTTCCTTATGCCATTTTTTTTTCTTTAAGGTTTATATAAAATATTCATGTGAAGTTAGAAGTTTCCAACCTTTTTTGCTCACAATCCTACATCCACTTCCCAGTTGACAAACTGTCTTCCATTTGCAAAACCTGGGCTTGCAACCCAAGGTTTTGGACTCACAGTATTTTATATATCTAAACTCAACATGCTGCTCAAAGACGTCCATGACGATGTTAGCTATGTAAAGGAATGAAGCAGGGATGTTATTTCCATGGAACAGAAAGGGCAATGTCAGTAACCACGAGAATTAATTCTTATTTCTTTCCTACTTTGTCATTTAAAAATCTCTGCAAGTATGCAAAGTCCCTGCTATCATCTAGCAGCATTTCTACTAGCAGAGGACCCAAACCTGTGATTCAGAAGCTGAGTATGCTTTTAATATACTGCAAACCTCAGACTTGGTGCTATATTGGATGTAGCTTAACTTAATGTTGCTGAACTATTCTGTGACTCAGTTTCCCCATCTGCAAGATCCACGCTGTCTGCATCACGCTTGGTTTTGCTTTGCTCTGTACAAGTCCTGCGCAGGAACGGGCATCTTCCTGTGTGTCTCTAAGACCCAGTTTTAAACTCTTGGCCCTTCTAACCCCAGAAAAGCAAACATTTAACTGCCTATGGCAAGAGGCTGCAAAGTAATTAACACGTGTGAGGGTACTAAGCATTCTTTGCGAGTAGGACAAGGAGGAGATGTTTCTCTCCAGCTGAGCATTGCGGTTGTTCACCGTCCGACAGCAGTGAGATAGCTGGGCCACGCAGCTGTCAGGCTGCCAGAGCTTGCCTGGGTGACTCTGCAGATGATTCCTAGCCCAGGGGATGGCCGGGCAGTGGGATACACGCTGGGGCCAGCCCTGGAGCTGTGCCACCCAGCCTCCACCCACGGCTGCTCTCACCAGGCAAAGGGGGCACCTCTGCTGCCCTGCCCCACAGAGCCCCATTTCTGCCCCTCTGATGAAGAAAGCCTGCCAGTGCCTGTGCAACCCCCTTGGGAGGGATTTACAGTTTGGTTTTTTGAGTTAAAAGGCTCAAACATCCCCTCTGTGCCAGGGAGACGGCCATTTCCTCCCACCCTCGGACTCCCTCCCACCCATCAGCTGTGTGCCACGGCCTCCACGCCCTCCTCGTGTCCCTGTCTGTGCTCATCCCAGCACTGAGGATCTTTTCCCTTCTCTGTTTTCCATGCTAATGAGAATAACATGGAGAGAGGAAAGATCTAGGACAAGAGACACACTCGTAACCCAATGGCTACCGCAGATGGGCAGGCAGGTCCCCAGCCGGACATTGCTGCGCCCAGAGGGACAGCAAACAGCCCTGTCCCGCCTGGAGGTTTGTCCCAGTGCCAGTCACTGGTGAGGTGGCACAGCCTGTCTTTAACTAAAATCTCTGCGAGCAGATTGTTAAGACATTTGGCTGTCTGAAGAAGCATATTAACAATTTTGGAGCTCCCATTTGTAAATGTAATCTTAATTATTTCAGCATTTCCTTAGTCTTTCCTATGCCCTCAGGTGCCTTCCTCAACACAGAGTGCCTTGATCACTAAAAATTAGATGGTTGGTATTTTCCATATCGATTTTTTGAATATGAGTATTTTTATGAATATTTTGCAGATTGCCACGAAGGAGATTAAATGCGTACCTTATCTTACTCATCTTTTTTCTTGATAAGAGGAAAAAAGTCTTAATAACCTGTCAGGTGTAAAAGAAACAGCAGTATCTAGCAGTAGCAGTAGCAGTAGCAGTAGTATCTAGTGGCTAGACCATTGAGCCACATCCCAAGAGACCTGAACCCTTTTTCTGACTGGATTTCTGTACATCCTTGGCATATCACATCAGTTTTTTGAGCACTGTTTCTAAAACTGAGGTGGAAGTGCTTCAGTAATTAAAAAAGCCAAACAAACCTCCTTTCCTCACTAATGAAGAACGCCATGTAAAAGCAAGGTACTGTTCCTACTCACATTGCAGGGGACTCATCCACTGATCACTGATGACAAAAAAGACAGTTAGTTCCAATTAGTTCTTTAAATAGCTCTATTCGCCTCTTCACTTTGACTGTAATATTCATCTCTCAGCTTTTAATTTGACAGTGGGAGACACGCTAGCATGCAGAAGAAGATGCTGATTTTGGCGGTTCTGGTGGTGTAACTTTTCTTTCCGCTTCACATTTTACTTGTGCCTTTTACCCATTTTCTTTTTCTTCCCCACTCCTTTCTGGATGAATCAGATACCCTGGGAATCTGAAGACTTTATTCCCAGTTGTGCCAGTGCCTGCTGAGTGACCATATTTAATGGTGGAGGTGCACAGAGGGGATGCAACAAGGCTCTGCACTGCCTGTCCAAATTAGGTAGTATGGAAATGCCATTTACTCTCCTGAAAGCGCATGCCAAGTGCCTGATCTAGGCCAGTCCTAATACAGTCAGCATTTCCACCTCCCCTCAGCACAAGAGGAACGTTGCTGCAGAGGAGAGACCACCTTCTCACCCTTCCTCAGCCTCCTCCCTGGTCCTGCCTGGCCTCCCCGCCACAGAGCCCGGAGGTTATGGCTGTGCTAGCAAACGAAACGAGGCCACACAACAGGACTAATCCCCCATCACGCTGCCTGGCACGATTTTGGCCCATGCCAGCCAGCACCCCCAAGACCACGTGCAGGTCTAGTTAGAGGACCAGAGTCAGTTCCCAGGAGGCAATATATATATATATACACACACATATATATATACAGGGATGCCTTGCTTGGAGGGAAGAGAGATTCACTGGCATGGCTCTGAGCCATGCCGTGCAGTCAAATAACAGGATCTAGCCCTTATCAGTATAAATGTAGCTGGGTGTCTGAGCTGGGACATTTCCCTATAGCAAGTAGAAGACATGACATTTAATGCCTTGATAAGTGACATGTTTTAACAGGTAGAAAATGATAGAAATAATGATATGCCACTTCTCCACCAAAATTTTTTTTTTCCTAAGTGGAACAGAAAAGATTAGAGTTTTAGCAATAGACAAGTAGTTAATGGTTTATCCATCACAAGGTTATGAATGTATAATACCATTTTATAGCAGAGCAGTCTGCACCACAACATGCCTTCACTCCACTGGGACAGAATATTGGTTGGAATTACCTGTTGTGTAGTGATCATGACCCTTTGCGCGCTGTGTATTTGGCAGCTTGTCCTCAGGTTTAAAACAGGTAAGAAATATAATTCTACCCCATTTGAGCTCTATTTGAACTCTTTGGGTTCTTTTTCCTTTCCTTAAGTATTTAAACATCATTGCTGATAAACATTATTACATTTGTGCTGTGCACTTCTCAGGTGGAAACCTTTTTCTTCTTACACTGATGTTTAAAGAAGTACCCCAAACTTTGCATTCTGCTGTAAAACAGAATAGGATGGTAAACAATCTCGGGAGTATTTTCCTTGTAACATGTTTACACTGTATATGATGCCTCTAATAGAGCTTTGAGAAATGTCTTGAAATTTTCTCACTCTTCCTGTAGAAAACTGATTTATTTTTCAAAAGACAAAAATAAACCTCTAGCTAGTCTAGGAGATTATGTTTTAAAGAGGAAATATTTAGCTTTACATATGTTTGTATGTTTGCATGCATATCAGCAAAACATGCTGTATAGCATTTCATTGCAACTTGCATTATAGAAAATTTTGTTGAAAGGATAGCGGAGATATTGGTTTGCGTGTTCTATATGTGAAAATCAGGTCAATGCACCCTCGTAAGACACTCCTGTGCGTGAACTTGGAGCAGAAAACCGGTCAGTGTTTCCTCTCAGCAAAATACTCACTATATTGACATGATACAAAATTATGCATGGACATATATTCAAAATCCATAGAAAGAATGAGATACTCCTGGCTAATTGTCCAGCAGGGAATCAGATATCATTGGAGACCAAGAAGCCTAGGGAAAAGTTGATATGAGGATACATTAGGTTATATTTACTTCAAGAGATTTATCGGATGTTTGTAGGGAGGGAACATACCCAAGCCCAAGAAATGGCACATAAGTAAACAGCAATTATTTAACGTACATCAGTAATAATCTACCTTTGCTAATATAAGTATATGCCCAGCGCTTTGTTTGACTTGATGGAGCTAAATCCAGACGAGATGGGAGTTAACTCTCAGTGCCACTTGGGGATACCTCTGCTTTATGACTAGGATTTACACAGCTACAAGCAAACGAGCTGCTAGGAACTGGATTTAAACTGCAGCTACTTCAGGCATGGAGAATAACTCCACGCCCATCTGATGCATTGCTTGTTGTGCGTAGTGGTATGTTTCTTCTTTATTCGAACTTCAACCAAATGTATTAGCATTAACAGTTCCCACGATGTTTGATTAAAAAAACCCCAACAGTTCATGATGACATAGAAACTTTTAGTTTTAGTTTAAAAATCTCTGCAGTCAAAATCAATGTGATTCTTGAGATGATTAATTTCTGCAAAACTTAAAAGCCAAAGACAAATAAAGAGAAGATGTTTTCTGAATCTTAAAATAAAACCAGAAGAACCCCATGATTTTAAGCCAATGCCACAATTACTGGAGCCTAATGAGTTTTACTGTGTGTGGGGTAGACATGGCTGCATTAGTCAGCTCAGGAATGTGTATTTGTGAAAGACACAGATTTTCCTCTCCAAAATAAAAATGCTTTACAGTGGTACATGAGACCTTGAACAGTAGGCTAAGAAAGGATACCAGGAAGCACTAAATAGAGCCACAGTTTCGACTAGCATTGACAGATCCCATGAGCGTCACGTTGTTGTTACAGAGGGACTCTTTGGAGGAAGGCAAAGGTAAGCCTGATGCTGTTTGCTGGCACCTGCTCTTTGCTGCACAGGCTGTGTGGCAGCTCTGTCTGCACCCCCAGGGGTAAACGCTGGACATTTTACCCCACAGCTTCGTGCTTTTCTGTTTTATGGCTTTCAAAGGGGTGTCAGCCCTGTCTTCCTTTTCACCTTTCCCTGTCCTTACACTCCTTTTGCAGCCTGTGACTAACAGTGCCAAAGCCAGACCCTGACACCCTAGCCCGGCTGTGGAAGAGCGGCCACCAGTGCTCCCACCCAAGGCTGCCCACGCCTCTCCCCCGCCTTGCTCTTCGGCACGCAGCCCCGTGTCTGTGCACTTGCAGGGCAGTGCCGTTCCCTCCCTGGTTTCGGGATCCTCAGTGCCAGATTACCCTGTTGTGTCCCCTTCTGCCTGGCTGCTTCGGGCATGTGTTTACCAAGCAAGACAGAGGCTTGGAGCTGTGCTGCATGTTCCCCAGTATTTTGTGGGTTCCCAGGCTCCCAATCCAAAGCAAGTGGCTGAGCCCCGGTGTCACTGCTCTGCCACATGGCCCCATGTGCCACACACATGTGCCTGGCAGGTGAGCCAGCGCTGCTGGGCAATGGGGCAACAGCTGCCCAACCAGGCACCCAGCTCCCCCAGATATAGCCGTTCCCCACAGCTACTCAGCTTGGGCCACTCAGATCCCAATTGCTGGAGGAGTTTTCCTTTCTGTAAGACTTCCAATAGAGAGACAATGTGTTTTGAAAAGCTGATGGCTAGCGGAGACATTACCTAGTGACACATAGATGTTATTCCACTGTCATCATAGACATCTGGCTGTAATGTAGCTGAGACAGCCTGAAACACAAATGCTAAATAGCAACAACATGAGCAAAAGCCGAGCAATGTGTGCCAAGAACAGAATTACCCCTGCCACGTGGCACATCCCCTATAGTTTGCAATAATCTTCCTGTTATATGAATCCCATTAAAGAGTAAGAAGTTAGGCAATCTTTTTAGTTCAGTGACAACATTAGAAATGTACAATAGCACATGTGTTCCAGACAGCACTGTTTGCTTTTGAATTTTCTGGCTTTACTCTATTTGTCAGTGTCTCAAAACACAGGCACTAAAATGTCAGATCAAATGGCAGTCCTCAGCTCGAGTTTTCTGCATTATTTCAAGGCATACACTGCACCCAGTGCACAGGGGCACAATTTACACCATGAACCTTATGGGAAGGCATTCCAACTCCATCCTTCACTTAGGGACCAGGTGTGATTGACTGTGAGGTCAAGCCTTGGTCCGTGGAGATACCCCAGGTCTTGGACCCATCTTTCAGAGCCTGGGGTCCACCAACCCCTTCCCTGTTGCAGTTTCTGCTGCAGAATACCCCTTAACCATTCCAGATACACCAGTCTCTTTTTAAAGAAACCTTAACATTTTCAGAGCTTGCTGAACACAGCAAATACCATGGTATATTCAGAAATTTCTAAGATCTGCAATTTCTTTGCTATTGCTTATACTGTGCTTTTTTGTTTCCTGAAGCTGCATCAGCCCGTGCAATGACTGCTTCAAACAAAACCCACTATTTCTGCCAAAAGACAGAATAAAAATCAGCACCTACCCTGGACTGTGGATAGAGGCTATGGCTGAGATTGGGGCATGGGTTTTTATCTGCTTTATCCTATAATGCCTGTGTTAAATCAGAGTATCTGTCTGTTTCTTGCATGTGTGACTATCCACATCCTTGTTACCATTCCAGGTCCCTCAGCACTGGGAATGTGTGGCCCTGTTTTGCCTCCTTGCTCCTCTGAAATCCTGCAGAAGTAATTCGGGCTTTTCACGGGTTCAAAAGCTTGAGCTTTTCGCAGCCTGGAGGCCCACACCATCACTCCTGCTCGTCCAGCAAACAAAACTGTTTCTATCTACATTGTTGTGGGGCCACAAATTCAAGTTTGAAAGCTTTGACCCCACATTGGTACCATTGACTTTAGGGGCCAGGGGGGGACCAGTGACTGAGTACACGGGCAAGACTGTGGGTCGCATATTTTTAGTTGAATATTTTTTAGTTGAAGCTTCAAATAAATCATGTTTGTTTCTTTCCTTCATCAAATTAGATAAGATGTGTGTTTTTACATACGTATTAATGAATATATCTATCTATCTATCTATCTTGATTCTTTATTTACACAGACACTACAGAATCTGTGGTACCTCTGTGCTTCTGCCTCAACGGTGGTGTCTGTCGGGATGGAGCCTGTGCGTGCCCAGAGGAGTGGGTGGGATCTCTTTGTGAGATAGGTCAGTAAAAGCCAGGCAGCATGGCCAGCTGGCATCATTTCTGGGAACCCCTCTGCTTTGGGAGGCCCCTGATCTTCCCCTCCCGCCGAGACCTGCTCAGTGGGGTCGGATCTGCAAGCAGTGACGTGGCTCTTCTTGCTAGGTGAGGCCGTATCCTTCACCCACTTCTGTCACTCTTTCAAATGAGTAACATATCTGGGGAAGACATTACAGGTTTCAACTGTCTGTGGCCTGTTTCTAGCCAATTTGGCCTTTGTTTGAATTCCTCTGTTTGAAGATCATGGTGACTTGAAAATCTGGTTCAGACCTCAGTGGACAGTATTGCCGTGTCTGGATCTGCCAGTGTTTAAGGGACACCATCCAGCTCAGCACCCTGCAGGACAATGCCTGTCTTCATCTCCTGCTGCCACTGGCACTGGTTTTGGATGAGTCAAGTTTCCTACGCCTTGGCATAGCACTGGCCTGGTTGACTCCCATTTCAGTCCCCTCTGCTGGAGCATGGCATCTCTGTGCTGCTGTGACTGGAGCGGGTGTTCCCAGCCAACGCTGGGAGGGTGCTGGCTCACCAAGCTGCAGTATCTCCAGAGCTGGTAAGATCCCCAGCTCTTGCTTTCCAAGCCAACAGCCCACACTGTGGCCAGTGTGACACTCGGATATGCATCATGTGTCAGCTGCGCCTTTGTCAAATGAACTCACATGTTTGGTCAAGAGGACGTCAAAAGATCTGCAGCTTATCCAGGAAAACATTCTTGGTGAAGACTGCTAGGTAGATGGAAACTTCAGGTCTCTCATGTCATTTCCCTTATGACAGGATGGGTAGCACATCAAACGGACTATGACAGATTGGATGGGTTCATGATGGACTAGAACATTTGGGCAAAATGTTTCAGAGAAGTTGGCTTAAAAAACCAACCATTTCAGCACTGGAAACAAACCATTATGATGACCCTGTAATTCCCTATGTTTACTGCTCTGGTATTCTGTATTTGATTTGTTGTGAACTGCCTTAAGAATAGATTTTAATAACTGCAGTTATTAAAATACATGAGGTAAGAATGTTTGGACAGGCATCATTAACTTGAAATAATAACAAACATTATTGCATTTACAAAATCTGAATTTTACGCTGTTTTCCTGAGGAATGTTTATACTGCCCATCTGTCTGCTGTTCCATCTTGTTGGCAACTTTAACTTGCTGACCAGTTTCAACTAAATTCACCAGACAGTTACAGGTCTTAAAGGTCTTGAGATCCTATGAGTTTTGCACATATCACTAGTCGAGTACAGAAGACCAACCATGTAAATACCTCACTGAGAAAAAGGCAAGGAGACTCATGCCAGCAGTGAGGAGGTGGGGGCCACATGGCCAGTCAATCCAGTCTAGCCACTGAGATGCATAGCTCTAAACTGCCCATGACATTTGTCTCCTCTCCACAGGCTAACAAAATAAAGATGTATATTTTACATATTGGGAATCTAAAGATGGATGTAGGACACAGAGGTGGGGGGGGCTGAGGCATGATGGGGCGTAAAGAGTGTGGGAACATAGTGCTAAAGGTGTTGGGGAAGCTGGAAGGAATTGCAGTTGGGTGTTGGGGGTATAGAGGAGGTGATCTGGTTTATTGCCAGCAGGAGAGAGCAGGGCATATAGGGTAGACAACTTTTGTAAACCAATTGCTTTTGTTCCAATGGTGATGGAAAATTTCCATTTGGCTCATATTTCATTCCTTTTGTACATTATGTCATGGTTACTTTCCTTCACAGATCATGACAAAGGATCTGTTTTTCTTCCTACTTCTTTTTTGTTTGCTTGCTTTTTTAAATTCTGGAGCAATTCTACTGAAGTCAGAATATTTGCAATAATTTGAGATTTGCATCAGTGGGGAAAAAAGCACAAAAAAAATTTTATTTCAAATGGACTCTCTTTTGTAAGTCCAAAACCAAGTAGTATAGATATGTATATAAACCAGCCCAAAACACTTTCAGATCAAGGCTTAAATAAAGATAAAAAATAAAGCTTGGATAGGTACTCATGTATGAATGCATATGTATTCATGCATGAATGTAACAACTTATTCCTGGCTTTCATCTGTCAGAAGGACAAAAGTATTCAAATTGATGGGTCTAGACAGGATTCATTCAAGACTGCTGAAAGATCTGGCCGATGTCAGTGTGGGGCTGCTGTCACCTATGGTGATCAAGAGAGACCACAGAGAACTGAAAAAAGGCCAACATTATGCCCACCTTCAAGAAAGGCAAGAAGGAGGACTGGGGGAACCATAAGCCAGTCAGGCTTACCTCAGGCCCTAGAAGTGTTATGGAGCACATCCTCTTGGAGTCTATTTCCATGCATGTGAAAGACAAGAAGATAATCAGGAACAGCATGGATTTACAAAGGGCAAATCATGTCTGACCAACCTGACTGCCTTCTGTATGAAATAACTGGCTATGTAGATGACAGAAGAGCAACAGATGTGTTATACCTTGATTTTAGAGATGCCTTTGACATCATCTCCCTCAGCATTCTTGTTTGGTAGGTGAAGATGTACAGGTTGGGTGAATGAGCTGTTAGCTGGGTTGAGAATTAACTCAACAACCAAGCTCAAAGTGTAGCGATCAGTGACTTGATTGGAATATTGTAAAAGTAGAGTAACCTGCTGGTCGATACTAGGGCCAGTATCATTTAATGTCTTTATCAAAGACATTTGTTAACATGAATGGCGACACATAATGTCCTCTCAGCAAATCTGCAGACAATACTAAACTTGGGGTGGGGCGGAGGTATTGTTGACACAGTTAATGGCAGAGCTTCAATGCAGAAGAACCTTGAGAAACCTGAGGATCGTGCCAACAGAAACCTCACAGTGTCCAACAAGGGCAAGTGCTGATCTCCGTGCCAGGGACATTGGTACAGACCAGGAACTTGCTGGCTGAGGAGCAGCCCTGCTGGAAAGTACCTGGGAGTGATGGTGGATGCCAAGTTCAATATGAGCCAACAGCATGTGTTCATTGCAAACAAGGCAGAGCAGCTGTGCTACGTGGAGGGAGACCGGTTGACAGACACTATTACCCTCCCGCTCCTGGCACTGGTGATGCCCCACTGGGAAATACATCCTTAGCTTTGCCCCCTGCACCCCAGGCTAAAAAGACCTGGAGAAACTGGAGAGGGTCCAGCAGGATGTGGTTAGGATGGTGAGGGGCCTAGGGCAGGTGGCCGACAGCGAGCATTTGAGGGAGGTGGGCTTGTTCAGTGTGGTGCAGAGGAGGCTGAGGGCAGAGCCAATAGCAGCCTCCAGCTAATGGAGTGGGAGTTGCAATGACCATTGAATCCAAACTCTTCTCAGTAGCACCAGGAGGTAAAGCAAGGAGCAGCAGTCATAAATTGCAGTTTGAGAGGCTGAGATTGAGCATGAAGAGAAATGTTTTGGTTAGAAAGGTAGTGTGTCACTGGAACATGTTTTCCAGTGAGGATGTGGAGCCTCTGTTTGGCCTAGATGCCCTGCAGAGGTTCCTGTCACCTCACATTTTTGAGACACCTTGCCCTGCTAATTACCTCCTGGCAAGCGAGGTTCAGGTATGGTGCTATAAGGCAGGCTTCATCTTTGCAGAGTCATGCATCCTTATTTGTTCATAACCTTTTCTATAGAAGGAAAGTATCCTTGTGTCATGGGAAACTGAGACCCCATAGAAAACAAGACCCACAGAAAGTTATGTGACTTGGTAAGGAAGCCCGTGTCAGAACACGGAGAACCCTCCAGGTCTCCTGAGCCCCCCTCAGGACCCCCACCATAAGTATGCTTCTTTGACTCAGTGCTGCTAATGGGACACAGTCAGCTGAAATCTGGTCCGAATTAGCAAAATGAGGATGTTGCGAGTCCTAAGACCAAGCAAAAATTTTCTGCCTGTGTGTTGCAGTGATTTTTTTCAAGTGTTTGCAGCATTGCAAGGTAAATTTGTGTTAAGTTATAGCAGTACGGTGTGACGTGAGAATGCAATAGGCTGCCATACTGGGTCAGGCCACGGGTCCACTGAGCTCATCATCCTGCCTTTAGACGTAGCCAGTACCAGATGCTTAGAAAAGGCGTGAGGTTTGGGGTGGTGACCCCGTCCCGTTCCAGCAGGCAGCGGCTTCCTGCACCAGAAGCTGCATCTGACCCGTCACGGTTCAAAGGACCATCCCCCACCAATTGTCCAAACCCCATTTGGAGCAAATGTGTATTTTTGCCCCCTGCTGTATTCTGTGGCATTAGGTTACCAAATCTGATTTCTGCCTGGGTAACAGGACTCTGGAAGTGAAGCTTTATAATCTTCCACAAATTTCCTAGGACCAAGGCAGTGCAAATGGGAGAGATGGCAAAAAGTATGGGCTTTTAGAGTTTCAGTGACTTCATAAATATCACCTGCAGCAACTCAGCAGCTTGGATCTAGACAAGATTTACCCAACTGCTTTTATTTACTTTAGGGCAAAAGATTCAATGAGCTTCTATTGTTTCAATACTATTTTATTTTTGAAAATTGGTTCTTGTACTAAAAATATTTGATCTGGATACATGGGGTTTTTTCCTTCTGTGCAGTTAATTTCTGTGAAGCCAGTACTTGCACAGTGAACATTTCTGAAAGCATTATAAAAAACCTTACTTTTGAACGGATTATAGCGGGTAAATATGGCAACTCCAAAGAAAAATGCAAACTTGATACTGTGAATGGTATGTGTTTCTTTCCTTTCACTTCTACTTCCCAAAAGTAAACGTAAGGTTTGTGAAAGATGTCAGATTATTAGACCAGATGAGAGGTCGGTGTTTGAAGCCAGAACAGCGTAGCTCAGGCAGCAGGAGCGCAAACTTTTCCACACAGCTTTCTACCCCAAATGCAGAGAATTTAAGGTATGCACGCCGAGTCGTATCTGTGCCTGTCTGGGACTGGGCTGAGAGTCAGTTACTATCTGCTCCTGAACAGCCTTTTGATAGAAAAATAATCTATTTATATCCTACTATTTAGCATTAGGATTCAGGATGCTTTCCATCAACTGTGGTTACAAGAACTGTCTCAGCTTTCAGAGACCTTGCAGAGCAGTAAGTGTTGCACGGCTGCTCCACGTGCCCTTTGCATTTCTTTCACGACATATAAACTTTTTCAGGACACAATAAAAAGCCTTTCTGATAGCTCAGTGCTGATGCCTGTGCCTCCCATTTAAGAGATGTGTTTCTGCAGCTCTAGTGTAACTAAACCTACCTGCATTTGGCATGAATGTCAGTTGCTCTGACAAGATTGCGTATACGAGTATAAAACACATGTTCTAAAAAGAACAATAACTAGTTAAATAATTGATGGTCACTTGTAACACTGAAAGACAAATATTTTACATGCAAACAGAAAATAACACTGGATAGGGTGTCACACCCCCAGTACAGTTTTAATTCCCAATGAGGTCATGTGCATGTGAGTGAGTGCTTCTGTACTAAATGCTTATCTTTCTGCTTTTACAAAATTACAGGTAACACTTCAATAGCAATCTGGATATGCTCCAGAGAAAGGAGAACTCCTACTTTAGAGCCCCCAAAATTCTGAATTGTAATGAAAATCTGGACTCCCTAGCATCACAGGTAATCTTAAATTACTATTTGAACCGTGCCTGAGATTCTGCATCATCCGAAGGAAAAAAAAAGTGATAGGAAATTGAGGCAGGAAATATATATGTGTTACATTTCTTAAAACTTTGCAGAAGTAAAACGAATGACCCAAGCCTTTTTCAGTGGCATTCTTGGCATGTGGCTGCTTTGCAAATGGCCTGAATTTCCAACAGTGATTATTTTATTTTGTCTGAACACAGCATCCCATTCCATATTTCTTAAGTGGCCTGCAATTTCCTCAGTCAGGTTCCCAGTTCACAGCAAACACCTCTGAATGGAGGCGATGCTGACCCAGGATACCAAATCGGTGAGAAAGTGGAAGGGATTTGGAGAAGACTGGCAAGAGGGAGTGCAGTGATGCTGACACCGACACGTTAGGAAGGATTAAGAGCAAAGCCTTTCCATTCAGTCCTGTGGTTAGCTGAACACAGACAAAACACTTACGTCCCTCAATAATTCAAATTCAAACTCTCTTGTATGAATGAAAAACTCTTCCTGATAAAATCCATAAACCCCTAAGCCTTGCTTTAAGGCTTGGCTCTGCCATACCTACAAAATATGGAGAGCTGAACACAACTAAGCACATTACAGACAGTGACTGCTTCTCTTCTTTTGCTTCTGTGCTTTGTTTCCTTATCATTAGTCCCAACTGAAAAAAAAAAAGAAAAAAAAGAAACCAGCTACAGTCCCTTTAAATAAGAGAAGTCCCTTTCATCATGCATTTTTGCTTGACTGTTGTACCTTCAACCCAATGCTTCACCTGCTGGGATCCTCTGATGGGAAACCCTTGAGGTCAATATTATATTTTCCCAGTACATAGCCTTCACTAAACGGTTCAAATGTCAAATCCTCTCTAAAGGAATACATAGTATTAGTAGTAGCTATTTCTAATGCTAATAAGATACAACATAAGGTTATTCTGCTGCCGTTAGCAATGTGGGGTTTTGTTACGAGTTGTGATGTCATGCTGCCATCTAGTGAGCCTAGGGCAGCTGGGGCTGCAAAGGTGACTGCTAGGAAATGGGAGGAGGAGGTGTTCATGCTAGTAATCCAGAGCCCAGGTTTAAAAGGACTTTATTCCTTTTAAATACAAATATTTACTTTGAATACAAGGTCATGCTAAAAGTCAGAAGAATAGTGAAAACAGGCGTTCACGATTTACTGGTTGCATGGTGCATATGCAGATGTTTTCAAGTCAAATTATATCATCGCCAGTAGTTATAAATGCAAATTTCCTTCCTCCTTATGCAATACGTTCACCTTTCTTTCCTACCATTCCAAGTTTTATAAACACTTCAAAGCTGCGTGATTGAATTAATCTTGATTTTGATAGCTTCCCAACATAAACAATTTGAGAACAATTCAGTTATTGAAGCTATTCATTTAAGCTATTCATTGGCTGGATTAGAAAAGGGATGACTTGATACACTCTTTAGTTGCTCTCCATAGCCTACAGAGGAAATTCTCCTAATGATTAGCAGATTTTCCGTCTCTTTAAGTCTTGTTGATGAAATGCCTCATCTTCTTTTGTGTTTAGACTCTTAAGATACTATAGACATTTACGCTCTACCCACTAAGTGCTAGCTGACTCAAACTGGACCCAATCAGTGCTTCTAGTGTTCTTATTAGTATCTCCAGCACCAGAATACTTTCTTTGTTTTTTCTACATTTATTCCAAGCTGACACTATATACAATGTACTGAAGTGAGGATAATCTTCTCAGTGCAGGTTATGAGCACTGTGTTGAGAAGCACGATTATTCCGGATGACATTTCTCAAGTTCCTCTGATTGCTCTTCAAAAAATCCCATTCTGGTTATTTAAAGAATAGTGAAAGGTGTACAGAAGTTTATAGACTCAGAAGCTCAATGACCTCAAGACAAAGGGGAGGTCCTGCTGCTGTCTACAGCTACCTCACGGCAAGGTGTGCAGAACGATAGGGCCAGGCTCTTCTTTGAGGTGTGAAGTTTTAGGATGAGCAGCAGCGGAAACACGTGGCAACATGGGAAATTCCAATTAGATGAATTTTTCCCCTTGATGCTAGTCAAACACAAGCAGGTTTCTGAGGGAGGTTGTGGATATTCAAAGTGAGTCCCTGAGCAGCCTGGTCTCAGCTCGCCCTGCTGGGCTAGGGGACCTCCAGGGTTCCCTTCCAACCCAAGCTACTCTGTGAGTCCATGAAATCATTCCCTAGGGAGAATTTGCAAACACCGTGTACTTGACATGAACATAAACAATTTAGACCACCAATTACTTGTATATTTTGATTTTATGTGAAAATGTTATAAAAGGGATGACTTTTTTTCCTTTTCTCATGTTCTTTCTGTTGAATGGCATTTTCCTAACAGGTTGAAACTGTGGACTCCAGCAATGTTTCAGCTATTGCAAGTAACACTCAAATCCTCACCTCCATGCCAGACCAACTGACCACACAGAACATCTCTGCTGCTGCGAACATCGCAGTGAAGATTCTGAAAGAGCCAAATGTTTCAGAAGACTCTCAGGTGAGACTTATTAAGACTAAAATAAGACTTTTGTGACTTAATATTTGGGATATGAATTCTGTCCCCCCCCCTACCAGCAGAAGGAACACTCTCCTTCCTCTTACCTGTACGTAACAGCACAACCAAATGCTTGCATTTTGTCATTCAGCAGAGTTATTTAAGTGCCCTTGAGTGCATACTTGTGGAATCAATGCTGGGTCAGTTCTCAGAGCTGAGAGTAAATTCACTTCTTATCAGCTGTTTAGACTTGCATATATCTGAAATTCTAATACGAGCATCATTTGATGTTTAAGTTAATATTTTAATCCTTACTGTCTAAATGAATAGAAGTGTGGTATTTATGAACCCATTGGCACAAAGCTTGTGTTCTCTCGAATGGCATCCTGTACTTTGTTTACTCTGTTGTGTGTACTTTCAAGCAATGCTTATTAAGTGTGCTTACTTTGCCCATCCACTGTGTAGCACATGGGGTGATTTATTTCAATTACATTTGAATATTGCCTTTTTTTCTGCTTGGCTCAGGTATCTGTGGCAGTAATGGCTACAATGAGTCAACTCTTGGATGCCAACGAAACAGAATTCAACCACAATAATCTTGTCAATGTTACAACAAGGTAACTTTAGCTTTTGCCTTTTTTTTAGATGTAGTAAACTGCATTTTCCTTCTGTTTCAGGAAGAAAGTGGTTCATGGACAAGTCAAAACATTTTTAGTGTTCAACTCCAATATGCAATTTTATTGATTCAGTAAATTTATACCAACATAAACAATTTTGGCTGGATTTTTCTGCTTTGAGAAGGATGAATGAGGATAGGGAATGAGGAGCAGTTCCCGCTGGAGAACCAAATCAGAGAGGAAGCTCAGAAACTGAACCTGTAGCCGTGTATTAACAAACAATGATAACTTTTATCCCACTCATTATTTCAGTGCAGCCTCACAAAAACAATGGAGGAATTTTCTTTGACTGGCAACATCTCACAGCCCAACATTGCGATCCAGTCTGCTCCACTGAAATTAAACTCCTCTAAGATTCTGTTTTCGGCACAGAGAAGTAAGTCTGTGTGTGTTGCTCGATTTACCTGGAAAAGGCAGCATGTACCATAAATCCTAATGCATCCACTGCTAATTTTTGCAGATACAGCACTGGGATATTATCAGTCAACAAAACTAGAAATACAGGAAAATGTCCCTGTGCTTATTGGTGACTTATTCAGTACTGAAGTTGAGATACTGTTCAACATTATAAATAACAGTAAGTTCTTTCTCCTACTGAAAACTGTGCCTGGGAAAATTTTGAATGAACATTCACTAAAAATCTCCTTTGGGAAAAAAAAAACCCTTAGCCAGTATAAACAATTACATGTTGTTTTTTATGCATGCTGATGCCATACAGAGGTACAAGAAATGCAGATGTCAAATGAGCTGGATAATCTTATTTACAGATTAATGCACATGTACATGTAATGGCCAGAATGCTTTCAGTGTTAGGGACTTTTTTCATTTATTTTGTTTTCTAAAATTGAGAATGTAATGAATCTTTGACCATACTTCTACAGACATCAAGATCAAGAGCTAGTACATACATACCTTTCCTGAAATCCAAAGACATCAACCGTTTCAACTACAATTACTACTACTGTCAGGTGTCAGCCAGGACATACACATCCTCATACCTACACGTTGGGATAGTCTTTAATGGCACGGTCACATGGGATTTTTCCAGATGTCCATTACTTAGACTCTGCAGTGCTTGGAGAATAAATTGGTATTGCCCAGGAGGGAAAAAAAAAAAGCTTACAGTTCTTCTGTTTCATTTGCAGCAGGAGCTGGTGGGTATGGGGGAGCTGAGCTTTGAACATGTGCATTTCCATGACATGCTAAAAATCACAAGAGTTTCAGACTGGGCACCTGAAACCAGCAGACTTGTCCGCAGTCTCTCTGTATAGTGACAGTAACACTAAGACATCACAGCACAAGAGTATAATGAGGTGAAGTTTGTGGAGCGCTTAGACGTCATAAGACTGACCATCATTCATGTACAAACTCAGAGAGAAATGAATAATTCAATCCTCTCACCAGGGTTAGAAAAGACTTGAAGAGATAAATCAGGTGGCCCCACACACCCAGCAATGACAATAAAAAAAACACTGAATAGCTCATTAACTGGTCACTGTCCTTTCTTTCACTGTTTCAGACAAAAATCCTGTGGAAAAACAGTGTGATCATGTAATTAAAGCCTTTACCATAATGCCTGTATACCATAACACTTCCCTCAAGAGAGCTAGATTGAATGAACAGTTTGTCTTAAAAAAAAAAAATTCTTCAATATTAAATGCACAATTGTGACATTTTGTAGATATAAAGTTACATTAGTCTCTCTTGATGACTGGAGGGAGATCAAAACAGTCCCTCTTGATCTTAAATAAAAAGTATAAAATCAAGAACAAAATCCATTATATAAACCAGGATTTTTGCTTCCTCACTTAAGCAACAATTAAGACTAGTGATTTAAATCACTTATATGAAATTTCTCTAATTTGGTAGAAGAGAGTCCAAAAGCTGCATCTGAAGGCAAAAGTCCAGCCAACCTCTTCTATCCGCTGACTTCCTACTAACTGTAAATGTCTCTGGTGGTACTATTTCTTATTTAGTGTTTAAAAGCCTGGCCATTTGGAGTGTGTGTATATATTGGGATTTAGGATATTATTTTCCTCATACAATTATTCCTCATTACTAGCATATTTCCCCAGAAATGACATTAAGAGAAGGGTAATAAATATTTTCAAACTCCACCCTAGCAAAAATTGAAGATGACTCTTTTGAGATTCATGGGAAGAGGAGCTTCTCTCTACTTCTTAAATGGATTCTAAATAAATATGTAAACAAAAATCTGCTGTAAATAGTGGATGTGTGAAACAGCATAGCGTAGGCTTCTTCAAAGGCACCAGCTTCTCTGATATTTGCTACCCATACCTACTTTTCTGTTTGCCTTGCGAAGGTTCATCAGACAATGGAAGAGGTGGCTTTGTCCTGTATCAAAATGACAAACTCTTCCAGTCAGGGATTTATCAGTCACAGCAGTTTCTCTAAACAAATCACCTCTGGCAGCATGGATGGTGGAAGAACCAGTGGTGTTGAAATAGCCTTCAGTCCCAAGGTAAGCCTCCGTAAGAAATGCCATGTTCAGTTTGAACCAGAGGCTGCCCTTGCCCTACGACCTGTCTTCAGGACTTAGGGAGACTCAAGCAGAAGGGGTTTTTTTGGCATACTGCCTTGATTTCTGGCAATAAGCAGCTGAGAGAGTTTGTGGGATGTATAAGTGACACAAGTGCAGGGTATTTAGATAAGGTGGCATAGAAAACATTTTTCAACTTTTGTATTTAACACCTGACGTTACTGACTTAGTACTGCTAAACTAGGACGTTTGTAAGCAAAACTGTATTCCATGAAAAGTTATAGGTATACCAGAGTGGATTTGTCCTAGATTAATCCTAAATCAAGAATGAAAAAAGCCAGGTCCCTG
The DNA here is from genome assembly GCA_013401315.1 of Balaeniceps rex. NCBI lineage: Eukaryota > Metazoa > Chordata > Aves > Pelecaniformes > Balaenicipitidae > Balaeniceps > Balaeniceps rex. Next base: position 96,488 of record VYZW01020392.1, read on the forward strand.
GAGGACAATTTTTCTTTCCAGAAGACTATCAAAATTTTTGAAAACAAGAAAAAGTCAACATGACTGGCATAGCCCAATACACCTACCAATGTGGGGAGTGTTCATTTTTCATAGTGTCTTTTAACTCCTGCTTCCAGTTAAAACCATTGTGTGTTTTGTTTTGACTTCCTCCCCCAGGAACTGATTCCAGATGCTACTGCTTTCTTGAAGGAAATGTTCTATGGGACTGCCCATTTGCCCAAATAACTGAATTTTTAGATAGTATGTACTCATGTTTAGCATGGTTTCTCCAGAAAATAGTAGTTGGCTGCTTCTTACAATATTTAACAGAGGTCTTAAGCTCAAATACATGCATATGATAGATCAGTAATCATCATCATGGATCCATACAGTTAAGTGATCTGGGAAACACGTGTCTTTTCTAAGGAAATCACTGAAACAATCTTGTAATTGATTTCTTACTCCTACTTTTATTCCTTACTTTTAATTGAACTACCTAGTACTGTGAATAGTTGCTTTTGCTACTTATTTGCACTTCAAGATGCTTGTTGCTTATTAAAAAGCAGTTCTAATTGCAGTACCCTGCAGAAGTATGTTGTCCAAAAATGCCTGCATGCAGTTTGACACGACTGCACGAGCACTGTCATGCTGCAGCAGGGGAGTGGATGGTTCTTGGCATTTATCGTTGTTTGCTTCCTGTTACAGTGTGGATTCAGCTCTGGTTGGCAATCATTTAATGCTACTAATATCTGAAAGCTGTTGTTTGGCTTAGGCGGAATTCATTTGGCAGTTGTTTAATGCCTAGTCAATGTGCATCTGAACCATAATTACCTGAATAATTCACAGAAATGGGTAATTTCATTGGCAATCTTGACTGAGAAGGGCACACAAAGTAAGTTCAAAATGCCAAATTATGCTGTTATTGATATCGTTCCTTAGGTTTACTGGAAACCCCATAAATCCCTCAGTAGCTGTCAGCTCCCCTTTCAGAGGATAATTGTCAGCACGCGCCATTTGCTGGTGCATATCTGTTATGTTACTGTAGCCACTTTTTCTCCTTGCAATCCCAATCCACGGTACAACACATCTGAACTGCAGCTGCGTGATCATGCCTCTGCCTTTTGGGACTATACCGTCAATGACTGGAGCACTGCCAGCTGTGCAAAAGAGACCAGTTCTTGAGCTGCAGGTGGAATCACCCTACTAATTTTGCTGTCCTGATGGTAGGGCACCGTCCTGCCTTGAATGGGAAGAGTTTGGGGTTTTTTTCATTTGTTTGGCTGTTTTCAACAGTAAGACCAGCACGCCAATGTAAGGGCGTAGGCGTGCTGAACTAGAAGGCACAGGAGTTTAAGATGTCGCCACGTACTTGTTGCTGACCTGTGGCAGAACTGGCAAACTGGGACATGCGAATTGTCCCCAGGCTGCTGGTAAGCCAAACGTACTGGTGAGTCCTGGTTTCCTCTGACACAAATTGTGGCTGCACCCAGCTGCCTTTGCACCCCAGCAGCAGGGAAGTGCTGGAGCAATTTATTCCCCTTGCTCAGCTGTGGTAGCCTCCAGCTCTGCACCTCCATTGCTGCTGCTGGTTGTCAAATGAGCGCATGCCTAAACCCTAAAGTGCCCCAAGATGAACAGTAGAGTTCATCTTAGTAGGATCTGTCTTAGCTGTGGCACTGCCTTCTGTTGGGTAAACAACTCAAAGTACTTAGCATTAACTACTTCCTTTGCTTATATGTTTATAAAAAGCAATCGATCTGTAAACATTAAGCCTGCTACCAGTAAGTTTTATATATTCCCCTCTTGTACTAGCAAGACTATTTATGAATGACCGTCTCTCTCTGACATTCGTTATTCTTTCAGTATTTGTTTCAGCTTCTCTAAACAAAATACTCCCTGAGTAAAATCACATATCTGTGGTCATTGACTTCAGGAGTGCCAGGATTTCAGAGTTCCTTTTTATTCGGTCTTCCTAGAACAGCATTTCTATATTTGCAATATTTACGTGTTTCTGTATTTCCCTTTATCTTATGCATGGCATTATTGCATAAAATGACTATTTTCTAAGAGAAGATTCCCATCCATTTATGCAAAGTCAACAGTATTTTCTGTTTCACTGAATACGTTTACATTTACTTGCTGCTTTTTCTCACTATACAAAGACTAGGTCTTATTTGTAATTCTTTACAACATCTTACCTTAGACCTTGTAGAATCATAGAATAGAATCACAGAATCATTTAGGTTGGAAGAGACCTGTAAGATCATTGAGTCCAACCATTAGCCTAACACTGCCAGGTCCACCACCAAACCATGTCCCTAAGTGCCATGTCTACATGTCTTAAATATCTCCAGGGATGGTGCCTCCACCACTTCTCCCAGGGCAGCCTGTTCCAATGCTTGACAACTGTCCTGGTTTTGGCTGGGTTAGAGTTAATTTTCTTCCTAGTAGCTGGCATAGTGCTGTGTTTTGGATTTAGTAGGAGAAGAATGCTGATAACACACTGATGTTTTAGTTGTTGCCAAGTAGTGCTTACACCAGTCAAGGACTTTGTTTTTCAGCTTCCCATGCTCTGCCAGGTGCACAAGAAACTGGGAGGGGGCACAGCCAAGATAGTTGATCCAAACTGACCAAAGGGCTATTCCATACCATATGACGTCATGCTCAGTATATAAACTGGGAGGAGTTGGCCGGGGGGAGCAATCGCTGCTTGGGGACTGGCTGGGCATCGGTCAGCGGGTGGTGAGCGGTTGCATCACTTGTTTTTCCTGGGTTTTGTTTCTCTCTCTCTCGTTCTCCTTTTCATTGCAATTTCATTACTATTATTATTATTATTATTATTATTTTATTTCGATTATTAAACTGGTTTTATCTCAACCCGCAAGTTTTCTTTTGCCCTTGCAATTCTCTCCCCCATCCCACCGGGGTGGGGGAGGGTGAGCAAGCAGCTGCGTGGTGCTCAGTTGCCGACTGGGGCTAAACCATGACAACAACCCTTTCCGTTAAGAAATTTCTCCTAATATCCTATCTAAACTTCCCCTGATGCAACTTGAGGCTGTTTCCTCTCGTCCTGTCAGTTGCTACTTGGGAGAAGAGACCGACACCCACTTCACTACAACCTCCTTTCAGGTAGTTGTAGAGAGCGACAAGGTCTCCCCTGAGCCTCCTCTTCTCCAGGCTAAACAACCCCAGTTCCCTCAGCCGTTCCTCATAAGACTTGTGCTCTAGACCCTTCACCAGCTTCGTTGCCCTTCTCTGGACACACTCCAGCACCTCAATGTCCTTCTTGTAGTGAGGGGCCCAAAACTGAACACAATATCCGAGGTGCAGCCTCACCAGTGCCGAGTACAGGGGGATGATTGCTTCCCTACTCCTGCTGGCCACACTATTTCTGATACAAGCCAGGATACTGTTGGCCTTCTTGGCCACCTGGGCACACTGCCGGCTCATATTCAGCTGGCTGTCGACCAAAAGTCCTCAGAAGTCAAGATTCAGAACGCACATCAGTACAAAAAGTTACAGCTACTCTCTCCAGTCTGTGTCACCTTGCATTTTCCTATGAATAATTTAACCTGCTATTTTGCTCAATATATTATTGACAATGTTAAGTCTCTTTTTGGAGTTCTTCACAAGCTTCTCTAGTTTGAGGTCCTGAATAATTTTGTGTGAGCTGAAAATTTTGTCAGTGGCTACCAACAGCCATGACTTCACGAAAACATTTTCATTTCTATGTGCAACTAGAAACACAAATGTTAGAAAGAAAATTATTTCTTCTCATCTTATAACTGATACAACTTGTTTTCTAGGCCTTTCAGGTAAAATATAAATATGTGAAGCCTTTGGAGTATATTTCTTACACTGATGTTGGATTGTCCATTGCTGGTCTGGTCATTACTGTTTTGTTTCAAATATTCACTAAGTAGGAGTGAAGATGTAAAGCTGCAAGTATTTTATGCTAAGTTATGGTATTTTGCTCTGTATATACTTTGTGGAAAACAAAGTGGGGAAGTAAGCGTGGCTTACTTAAAGTGAAGACACAAGATGTCTCAGCCATGCCACTCACCTAGATGAAACTTTAACCTTTCTGTTAACGTTAATCTTTTAATGTGAGGATATCTGTATCTGTGATTATTATTCAATAAATCCACCTTCAAAAATGTGAGATTTGAAAAGTAATGATATAACAGAGTACGGAATAGCCCAGTCTGGTAAAAGGTCAAGCCTTTCGTAGGAAACACTGGACATGGCTGCTGACAAGAAAAATCTTTCCATCGCTTTGAACAGGGCATCTCACCAGCTATAAGATAATAAAGCAGGCAGCATGTGCTACTGAGTATTAAGTCAAGGGTTGATCCTTTTACCATGGGCTCCTGTCATCATGTCTAATGGGTTACGTCCCAGAGTGACATTTGTACCATCTACACGGGGTAAAGGCAGTCTCTCATTTCTATTGCATTTCATGTCCCCTGCTGCCCCGCTGACATCTCTGTTACTACCCTGGCCAGGCAGTTGACAACACAGACCCGGTGCTGTATATTGCTGTGTTGATCCATGCTACATGTTGAGGTGTTTAGTTCATTACTCTCACTTAATATTAGGCTTTTAAAATGTATAACAGTATTCCACCACCAGTATGACCTCCTTTTTATTTTCCTGTATGCCCCATACCCTGGTATTACCAGTCACCAATATGACAGTTACGTTGGTGTCTTCATTTAAGGCTATTCATTTCAGCCCACTGTCTTACCGCTTAGACTTTTAGCATTCATGTAGAAGTATATATATCACTCCTCAGGTCCTCTTCTTGCTATCTTATTGAAAAGTTACTCTGCTTTCTGTTGCCTATTTGATAGTTTCTATACTCTATTACCTTCTGTTTATAACATGTCTGTAGAGAACAGATGATTTCAAAGCACCATGATTATACAGCAATGCAGGTTATGTACACTGCTTGTGCTACAGTTTTATTGTGAGTGACTTAATTCAAACACAATTGCAGCAAACTTTCTTGATGGACGTGCCCGTGACTAATGGCGTCCTGTGATTCCCCCTTGAACGAGGAGCAAAGTCACGCCAACAGAGCTGTAGTTATTGTAGATTAATGCATGTTTCTCACCTGCTTGCACTGATGTAGATTTGGAGCAATTCCATCGAGGTCAACGTATTTAAGATTGTAGGAGCTTCCAGGCTCTGCCTTTTAAATGCATTTATAAGACAGTGTTTGGAAGTGGAGGTTTATTATTCTCTTGTACCTTGAAGAGTGTTTATAAATACTTGTCTTAAGCTATTCCACCTCTTAACACTGAAGAAAAGGATTCTAAAAAGAGCAGAGTGGAAAAAAGAAAATGCATCCCAACTGCTGTTGGAAAGACCCCAGTCCTAAAAGGTGCTAGGTATTCTCTGTTCTTGTTGAAATCAGAAAAAACTGATGGATTTTGTAAGCTGACTGAGAGTAATGATGGTGTAGAATTCTGCAAACAAGTTATTGTCTTTGTTTTCTGTCTGTATTAAAGACTGCACATTCTAGCTTGCTTTTATTATCAATGCAAATGAGGAAATATTTTACAATTTTTCTTATTTTGCTCTACTTTTTTCTCCTAAATGTATTCCTACCAATAGGAAAACTCAAAAGTCATCTGTAACGTGGATGTTAGTGAGTCTCTGTTTCTCTATGCTCATTTTTATTCATCTCTGGAATTGAAAACCAAAACGCCAGGAATCACAGCAGTGATACCACCAGCTACTACCAGCAATACCTTCCTTATGATACTGCCAGTAACACCTTACTCACATCTGACATGGTAGATCCTCCCACAGACTCCTGGTGTACGGTTGTGGCTGTCCTACTGTGCTATTTTTTGTTGGCGACATTTATGTGGGCAGCACTCAATTCTGCACAGTTGTACTTACTGCTGCTTAGAGCCATGAATCCCCTGCCCGGACACTTCCTCGTAACCATGTCAGTAATTGGATGGGGTAAGATTTAAAGTCATATATATGGCATCTCTTACCAAAGTATCAGTACATAGTACATTCAGGGAGAGTTGTAAAGATAGTAGATCAATAGAGAGCAATTATAATCAGTATCTCTCTGGTTTAGCGAACCATGATTTAATAAATAATCTCCTGTTAATGCTCACACTACTGGTATAAGTGGAGCTTGTTTTCATTGTCCTGATACGGCACTGAAACCGATAGCTTGTTCACTAGCACAGCAACATAGGTCTGTTGCATGCAGGAGAAATTTTCACAGTAATCAAGGCATTCAACAATCTGTTTCTGTCGACTAAGTAAAATATCGTTCAGATACGGTGATTGCATATATGGGCTCAAATTCTTCATTTAGATACACCTAAGATTCCTCAGCCAGAGCTTTGCATGCATCCAAAAGCAAGGACTGACTGACGTTATTTGTTACATATTATTTATTAATAAGCAAAGAGCACATTCTTAAGACAGTACAGCAGTTAGCAGCAACACTGCAAGCTGAAAGGGAACTACTTGGAGGACTGAAGAATACAGACAGATGCCCACTAGGTAAAGTACAAATCTCAGCCTCCTTCAAGAAACTCTTCAAATACAGCGTACAGTGATACCTGCCTTTTCCATGTTGTGTATTCAGCGTGTGTGGTGTGTTGTTTCTGATGGCATCTACCAAGCAGTTTTAGATCCTGATTGTTTTATTATTATGTTTTGCATTTGGGTGGAGGTAAGGGTAATTCCTCTAAAACTTTTAGAATTTGGACTGCACGTGCAAGCCAGAAAATGTTCAGTGAAAGCTATCTGGCTATGCGTCACTGTGCTCCATGTATATTTGCATGATAGCGCAGCATTAGGTTCTTCACTGTGTCCTGTCACTAGTTATACATGTCCGAAATAGCATGATTCTGACTCACTGCTTTTCACACCTACTTGGAGAGCACAGCAAATACTTGGCAGTCTGGAAGATCGCTAGTAGGGCTGAAGGAGAGAGAGAACAGGAGAAGACTTTAAGAAGCATGCTTTTTTCCCAGACAAAGACTCATGTGGGAGGCTCCTTCCCATGAGACGTGCCACTTAGACTCTTCCAATAGGCAGGCAGGAGACATGGAAGACAGAAAGCGAAGCAAAGGCATCGAGGAGGCAACCCCACACTGCCATGCTTCTCGGAGGGCAAAAGTTACCCTCTGCACCAAGCTGGTATGAAATGTAAAGGTGCTTGGTGCAGAATTTTTCTTAAATTACTTTCCCGCTGCCGACAAGAGGGTAGGATTGCACGGCTGTGATGAGGGAGTCAGTACAGCACAGGAAAGAGTTTGCTCTATCACCATTGACATTGTCTTTGGAAGCTGTGTTGAAGCTCTTTAACAGCAAAAATCAGCAAGTCATGGATATGAGCTGTCCTCAGAAAAATAGTGCTCACAACCCTCAGTCCTGCCTTTTCTCTAGGCTATAGAAAACCCACTTAGCTTAGTGCAAGGCAGATGAAACAGAGCTCTTAAAATCTATGGATTTTAGGGGGCAAGAAGCTATTTGTGTGGAAGGGAGATAAGGTACGCCTATGCAATTGAACAATAAATTGCTAATGTCTCTCCTATTAATTGGGAATCCCTGCTGTAGTAGTTGCAATAACACTTGGAGCTACTTACAGAGAAGGAAAAGCTTTAAACTACTGGCAGGAAGAATTGTAAATTCATGTGTTATTACCATACTTGCTCTCCCACACCTTTTGTGATGGTTTATTATTAATACAATTCTAGGTTTATTGTTGGTATACTATTTTGTGTATCTAAGTACTTAAAAGAAAACAAAACTCTTCACTCAAGCTAAACATTCAATATAAGGAATTTCAGTTTCTCCTCACTAAGGATTTAGGGTGCTGGATCCACATCTGCCTGGAATCCTCCTGCAAGATTCCCTGCGACTTTAAATGGAAGCTGTAGATGCTCTTAGCCTAACTGAAATTCAAGACCTTCATTTAAGTGCATAACTGCATTTCAGTACCTGAACTTAATCCTCCCATTTATTTAAAATCTTTCTGGCCAACATAACTATATCCCTATTTACCCTATGGTTTTGGTATCTGCATTTGAGTGCCCACATACCAAAGCAGGCTATCAGTCTTACAATGTACCTTGGTGATAGTGGATGATAGAGAACAAAGGTAGATCTCCTTCGGAAGCATAAGCACAAACCCCCTTCCACATGGTGGCCATCTCATGATACTCATTTAAGGAGTGTTGACTTCCAACTTGAGATTATTTGGCAATGAAAAGAGGTAAAGATTATTGCAGGATAATCCTGTCCTCCTGAAGTTGCCCCTGTTTTTGTTTCAACCTTTGTCCATTAGGTCTCCCCTATTACTCTTTAGCTCTGTTATAATATTTACTCTAAAGATAAACTTGCATATGAGGGCCAGATACCTATTTGGTTAGATATATTGCACCTTATGATATTTCTCTATGCAGTTCGTTTGATAAATCATTTTGCATTTCTCAGAGAAAGAGAAGCATGATTGAAAGCCCTCAGTTCTCAAGGAATGGTTGCCTTTCAGAGATAGGTTAACACAACCTAGAAAGTCCTATGAGGTCTTTCAGGATGAAAAGTGGAATATTATTTTGTTTTGTGTTGGTATTCTGAATAATGTGTCTAACAAATCTTTCAAAACGGCCTCTCAAAAGTTGCTGGCTTGCAGCACTGGATCAAAATCAGAATTTCAGCGTGCAAAAGCCCATATTGTGGTCATTCCTTTTGCCAGTAGCACTCATACTCCTGCTTAACATCAGCATCTTCATCAAGATCATGGTCTCTCTGATATGGAAGAAGAACGAGAACTTGACAAGGTGAGATGGCATAGGACTCCTCAGATCTTTCAGCAAATGTATTCCTTGGTCTCTTGTCACCAGCTCAGACTTTCTTGTCACAAACTCAGATTTTTGACAAAATCTTTTGCTTTAAAGAAATGTATACTTAAACCTGTCAGAAAATGAATTTCATTGTTGCAATGGGTCAGACTTTGTGCAAGTGCATATCAATGAACACATTTCAGGCTTTTGCCCCTCTTTTTTTTTGGTTGCAGTGTCACTCACCTTGACTTCAGTGAAGGTTTTCCCTGATTTAAATCAATAAAAGTGAAAGCCGAGCTGGGTCCAGCCAAATCAGAATTATTAATTTCTCAGCACATCTGAATGTCAGGCCAGTTCTCTAGCAGCTTTGAAGCAGATTTACTTGCTGAATTTTACATCAACACTCCATGTATTGTCACAGGCTGTATGTCACAAACTCTGCAGTGTACACTGTACTATTTAAAAGGGAATTGCTTTAATTTTTATTAATCCCACAGAACTGATCTGTTCAACAAAACTTTGCACCATTTCTTCATTCCTTTTACGTACAATTTTCATGGTTGGCACAAATCAAAATACCTTATCTCTGACTCCTCTCAGGCTTGAGAGAAATTGGATATCCAAACTTCATTGGCAGCTTATTCTTATATCGAAAATTGAGCACATTTGGATGGACATTATAAGCATTCTAAAAAGCTTATAACAGCTAACATATTAATTTTCAATGCTTCTTGTTGCCTTGGTAAACCTCACTTTTTTGTTAAAGAAAGATACATTCAAGCTACATATTCCAAACACAGATTATTCTGATAAGCTTGGATAGATTTCTTTTTCTGGATTTCTTCTCTGGATGACACCTCAAACATATGTAGGGAGGTGTGCGTTCTCAACTCACCTGAGTAACTATAGCCTATAGGACTATATAGCACTATAGCCCTGAATAAATAAAATAGAAAGTTTAAAACTCAAAAGACATTAAGTGGTATAGAGAAAGATTTAATAACTTTTCGGTGTGTGTTTCTAGGAATAAAAAGGGTTCATTTATGAAAAAGATGATTGGCACTATCTCTATAGTTGCAGTGCTTGGAATCACCTGGACGATAGGCTACCTCGTGTTAGTAAGTCATGAAGAAACAAATCGGGTTTTCAGCTATCTGTTCTGCATTTTCAATGCTACCCAGGTAAAGTATTTAGCAATTCTGAGACTAATAATTGAGATAATGGAAAAAAAGATGTCAAATGTATTTGTTCTATAGCTTGGTATAGTGCAGAAACTTGTTGGAAAGTAGTTACAGGGATTCAGAATTTTTGTTCAGAAAGGGATGCTATCCTTCTTGTCTGTCACTTGTAATGCTTTTCCCACTGTGCAAATCAATGTGTGTTTTTATTTCAAGGTCACCACTGAAAAGACCTTCCTGTCTGAGCAGCTTCTCTTATACCAAATCATATATAAAATTATATTCAGAGTGAATATCAGGAAAAAACTTCTGCATCAGCTGTGGGAGAGTCACAGGGAAGTAACTAGAGCTTCATGGCTTCACAGTGATTCTGGATAAAAGCCTACAGGAAAGCGCCTGCCTCTTTTTCTCCCGTGACCCTGCTGGATTCTTGGCTTTATATTTATATAAGGCATATGAAGTACTTGGAGTACTGGAGCCTTCACTGTTAGACCACTGAATATTTTCTACAGAGCAGCTAATTGGACATATGTGAAAATCCCCTTATCCCTAAATATTAAGTTGTTTACTATCAGTTTGATGTACCAAAAACTGAGGGCTTGTAGACCAGTGGGGATCAGATCTGCAAACTCTCCGTGCAAAAAGTCCTGAAATGATTATTACTATACTGATGGATGGATTATACCTATGATTTAAAACTGAACTCATGAAAAGAGATAGAACACAGATCCACCTATTTAAAACTGTGAGCCCTTTTTCTTTTTTTTCACCCAGGATACTCCTGATTAATGCTTGAAATGAGAATTTAGAAGGACTGGTATAGAAATTTCAAAGTCCCGCTTCCCTCCCTGTGTGTCTGCTTGAATTGCTGATAGGGCACACCAGCCACATTTAATGCTTATGGCATGCTCAAGCAGGTCTTACCTTCATCCTGTCCAACAGAGAGTAATAACACAATTGTGAGACATGCTAGCTAATCCATCACAATGTGCAAATGAGGCGACTATAGCTGCAAATCCATAGTTACATGGAATAATCTTCCTATTGAAAGTACTTTCTTGTATTTCAAGATATTAATGTCATTGTTAGCGGTTACTGAAAATTGTTCTGCGTTTGTTTTCAAGTCAAATAATACTGTCTAATCTTTTCTGGTTTTATCAGCAAAATATTGACTCCACACTTTAATTTACTCTACAGGGACTTCAGATTTATATTCTGTACAGTTTCGGATCACCAATCTTCAAGAAAAAAGTTTCTGAAGTGTTTCCTGTTTTCTGGGTGACAGAGGTACCACTGTACCTGCATTCAAGAATTTACTATGTTTCAAAATCACAGCCTGCAAAACATTCACAGGAAACTTCCAGATCAACCCAGACTTTTCCAGAGAATATTTCCTTGTCCACCTTCCCTAACTGGAGTTAGAAACCTGTAAATACGTGAAATATAATCCTGCATTTCTCATGGTTTGTTTTATGTAGATCTCACAGGTATCTTGAATGACGGACATACTACTCCAACTGCAGGTAGCTCGGAATAGATCATAAGCCAAGACCACAAGGAGTCAAAAGCAGGACCACATGCTAGCAAGGCTGTGCGATTGCTGAGCAGCGATGCAGTGCTAGGTCCTCTCGATATTACTTGTACTGCATGTAACTGAGGAAGGTCTTTGAAAAGAGTTGAGGTTATTATAGTTTTATATTACAGTTAAGATGTATAGAAGTTGCTCTATTTATGCCCTTCTCACTTTTCAGGCCTGTTGAACATGTTTACCTAGCCTATGCACTGTAGCTCTCCTCTCCCTTTTGTAAGAACAACTTTGATTTAATTAGAAACCAAAAGGTAAATCAACAAACAGCACAGTGCTTGTCGGGTCTGGGTCCAAATTCTACTTACTACTTCCATAATATGTTGGCTTGGTCTTTACAGAAGAAAATCTGTATCTTACAATGGTCTTTTAAATTTCCCAGCTAAAACTTCTTTATTATAAATAGTAATTAGACAAAACATTCTTATTTCATATGAGAAAATGAAAAAACCCAAAAGTTAGATGCTTGAAGAAACAGGCTAGGAAAGGAATTCGTTATAAATATGTGACATAGGTCCTATTCACATCACCCCCAGCATTAGCCTGTGATAGGAAGCATGTTCGCTTTTGGAGGCAGATGGGTCATATCAGAATAGCAGCTGGAGTGCTTCAGTTAGCACCTTGCTCTGAACTGACTTTGGGCTGCACCCTTCCCTCTGTCTCTCCGTCCGTTGGCTTTATAGGGAGCTTAGAAGAGGGGTTCCTTGACCTAGGCGTCAAAGAGTTTGGTTTCTAAACTTAGGCTATAAGTGAACATAAACCCTCCCCCTTCTCCATCCACTTCTTATTAATATTATTCAGTACAAAAAGGTTGAAAGCGGTGTCAAAGGGAGAGGGGAGAAGAGTTTCTGGCTGTTGCAGTGAGGAGTAAGGGAAGGGGAGAGTACCGTGATGGAAGGAAGTGTATGGTGGCTTGAGCACAACCAGTATGTGAAGTGCAAGCAGCTCTTCCCGCTTTGTGACACTGAGCAAAGCGGTAAAGCCCACTGTAGCAGGTTCTCGTCTAAGGAATGGTAGTTATACTGGAATAAGGAATATACTGGAATAAGGAATAAGTAGTGATACTGACTCCTCCCATTCTCTCCTGTGTGAGAAAAAAGCCTGAGAAATTTAGACAGGTAATTTTTAAAAATCTTATTTCTTTATTCTGTTCTCTGGACAAATATATTTTTGTGTTTTGCCATCTCTGGTTTTAATAAGATAGGAACACCATGCTGAATTTAAATAATCTCATTTAAGAAGAGTGCTCAGATTTACCTCCCTCTCTCCTTTTTTTCTGAAAATGAATGTGGTGTGTTTTGAAAACTTCCAAGCTGCTCCGAATAAGGTCACGGGCATGATCAAATGCGATGGCTGAACATTTAGGGATGGCACCTCTGAGTATGCTGGGCATCGTATGTGAGACTTTCTGAATGTCTTCACAGAAGTGTTTCAGCGGTCCTGAGAAGTTTTCCGTGTCTTAGAAATCCGTGGTCTCTCTATGAAGCAGAAAATAAGTGTTCTCTAGCATTGATAAGCCTCCAAAAAGAGCAGTTGTATCAGATACGAGGCTGAAGTTCATCACCACTGCTCCAGAAAAGGCAGAGAAGGTCATTAAAAGTTATCTAGGAAAGGACAGGAAGTTTATGTTTCTATGGGCATTCATTTTTTATTTGTAAATCAAATGTATAATACCTGCCTTTGTCAATTCCTTCAATTTCATTGAAGAAAGAATATTTCAGAAATTATAGTGTGGTTTAGGAAGGATGATTTTTGATTGTGTTGTAAAACACAGCTAGACACTGTGAGGATGGCTCCTTAAAGAAGTGATAATATTTTCTAGTCTTTGATATTTTTTCCCCACAAACAAAAATATTCTCTAAAGCACATCCCATTTAATTTTGAACACAGCTCTTTTAAAAAACTAATAAATATATTGTCTCCATACTACACCAAAACCCAAGCAAAAACCCCAAGAATTTGAAGTATTGAATTGGAAAAGTGTTGACTTTTTACTAATTAAATAAAACATCCTGTATCTAAGTATTTCAGATGTTAATAAAATGCTTATAGACAACACTGAGCACGTCTCACCTAACATAAAACATTTTCAGCATAAAACATGCCATAAAATTATACATTTTATGGCGCTTTTTTTCATCCAGGGAACCCTAATTTCAAAAATGGAACAAACCAAAATGAGCTTTTTCAGGTTATATTGTTACAGGAACAATAGTTCAGCTCTTATCTACACGTGGCATATATTGATCTTAATAATGTAGTGAACTTTGGTATTCTTTGTGATATGTGGGCTTTAAGGATCATGAAGTTTCTTCTTGTTAACACTTTGGACACATGGCTTTGATAAAGAAATGGATTGGAGAAGGACTGAATCATCAGTACAAAGGTATGAAACATAAGAGACAGAGTTCGTGTGTGTAATGGATGGAAAAGTCCTATTTTCCAGATCTCTCTCCTATATTTTTAAAAGCAAAGAGATGACTTTTTTTTTGGCATTGAAAATGCCCAAATTATTTCTATATACTTATCAAATAAGCCTCCTGAACCACTCCCCTTCTCCTCCTCAAAATATTTAGAATTACGAACGTATCATCCTAAGCTTTTTTCACCTCCCTTTCCATTTCAGTGGAACTGAATGCCTGCTTATTGCCAGTGGGACTTGTTATTACACTCCTCTACGCAGAGACAAAGCTCTAAGCAAAGACAAAAAAATCAAACTCCTACGACTTTTTTCTTGTCCCAGCAGAAATCGCCATTTGGAAGCCTTCCTTTTCAAGACACTAAAGAAAAAGATGTCTTTTCAGAGGCACCTCTAACTCCCGGCAATAACTAACTACAGTTGTGCTTCAGGTAGCTCTGCACAGGTACTTCTGTCATGCGTACTAGCACACGTGGCTTCACTTATAAATGACGAAAGGCAGCAGAAATCTCAAATATCCTAGAGTAACAGAAGGTCCAGTTCCAGCAGAGCTGAGAGCACCAGCCTTAGCAGTCCATTACTTGCACCTTTAACAGAGAAAACTCAGGAAATCGGCTTCAGATTCAGGCTTTTCTCTCTTAGGCGGACAAGGTTAGTACCGACCGCCTGGAGCGATAGTCTTATCACGGAAATGACTATTCGAAGATGAACAGGCTCTCTGCGTGCGGATGGCGTCGCCTGACACGTCACGTGGCATTTTGTGGCTGATTTTTCATCCCAGCACCGCCGGCACGCGAGGGTCAAAGCTTGCATTTCGACACAAATGCTCTTAACAGTGCTCTATCTGAACCGTCGCTTGCTGTTTGTTTCGGCCACGTCTCCCATCTTTCGGCTGCAGCTGGGCGTGCCACCCCCGACTCCCCCCGGGGGCCGGGAGAAGGGGCGTTACTCTCACCTCAGGGGTACGCATCAGCCAGATGACCGGCTTTTGCGTCCTGGGACAAGAGTCTGAAAGGTTTTGCCCCAAAGCCTGGCTATTTGGTAAACACCGGCTGAAACCCACCCCGACCGGGGTCGCAGTAAAGCCTGAGGTGACAAGCACGGGGCAGGGGGGCGGCGGCGGCGGCGGGCTCACGAGCCGGGGGCGGGGCCGGGCCGGNGGCCCTGGGCGGAGCATGCGCGCTGCGGCGCTGGCCGGGCTGGCCGCCGGAGTGCGCATGCGGGCGGCTCGCGCAGGCCCGGCAGTTGCACCCGTGGCTCCAGCCCCTTCTCTTCGCTGCCACGTACGGGCGGTGGCGGCCGTGCCCGGGCTCGGACGGGGTGGGGGGCCTCCACCGGCGGAACCGCGGAGAAGCCAGAGTAAGAGAGCGGGGCCGCTCGCCTCCCCCTCCCCGCGCTGTTCCCGGGGGGAGCCGTTGCCGTGTGTGTGAAGGCGGCGAGAGGGGGGGTTGCGGGCTGAGGGTGAGCCGCCCCCTCCCCGCCCCCGGTTCCAGGGGCGACGCGGCCCGTGGCAGAGAGGCTGGGAGACCCCTTGCTTCCCCCCGGCCGCGCCTGAGGGAGGCTGAAACGCCCACGGGCCTCATCGGCCTGGGGAGTCGGGGGTGAGGGCTAGCAGAGGCCTCCCCTCCCTCCGCAAGGGTGTTGCCTTGCTCACCAAGCCTCTTTACCCTTGGGAGCTAGAGGAACTGCAGACTCCTCATTTCTGCCATTGGCCATGATTTCTGCTCCCCATCGGGTCGGGCCTGCCCCTTATCGGAACTGGAGGAAAAACAAAAAGAGCTTTTCTCCTTTCCCCACCGCTGCTATCTTGGGGAAAGTCCGTCGAGTGGGGTTTGGGAGGCAGTGTGGCTTGGCCTTCTTTCCGTATGGTTCACCCTGTTGTTCCTGGTCTCTGTTTTGACAGAGGAAAAAGGGAAGCAGGAATGTCTGTTCTTCCCTTGCATAGGCAAGGCTGTTTTTCTCTGCTGCAATGCAAAAAGGGTAGTGAAATCCAACATGGTTATGATATCATGGCTTTAGAAGGGATCCTGAAGTGACTTAGATTTGACAGTCACTGTCCACATGCACCATTTAGATTGGTGCATGATGTGAATAGAAAGTGAGCCAAGAGGGAAGGAAAAAATCTGTACCTCCAAAATGCATGTGCTACACCAGGAAGGTTAGAAAGATGTCAGTGTGATTCTTATGAAAAATAGTCTTTCTTAAACAGGAAGACATTAATGTTTTTTGTTTGGTTGTTTTTTCCCCCTCAAGAAAGTAGACACTGTGATTGGTTCTGTTAAAAAGCTCATTAGTGTGCATTCTGGATGTCTTCTCTGAAAAACTCTCTCAAGCGAGTCATCCATTCAGCTATGTCACAGTGGGAGAAGAGAAGCTTGAATGCTGTGTAATTCAATAATTAGAACATTTCATGTAGTTTTCTGTAAGAGTTGCAAGCAGTTGCAGTGTTTAGAATCTGTCTCATAAAACCTGGATACCTTCAAGCAGAATGGAGTTGGACCAAAAAAAAGTGCATTTAAATGCTTTCCTGTTACCTTTTCGTCGTGGATAGACACACAGTGGATTTCTGTGAGTAATGTCAGTAAATAAGACATTATAGTTCTTCAAGTACATTATAGTAGCTGGTTTCCTTGTACAAAGACACAAATGAGGCATTCAATCTGTTGAAAGGCCAGAGGACCTCGGGTGTGTCCACCAAAATGTGCATCTTTAGGACTTACAGATGAGGTTCGATTCTTACTGTTGTCAGTTTCTAAGTAGCTTACATTGTAATGCTAAAGAAGCAAACCCAGTGCCCAGCTCTAATGTTTAAACAACATGAGATGGCAGCTAAAGGAACTCTCTAGGTTAAACCACTCTTAGATGCATTATCTGTATCCCGTATTTGTCCATTGCAGTAAACTTTACCTGGAGCTGTAGCAAGATTGGGGTAAAAGGGGTGCCATCTTCATGCATTACTCATTTCATAAGATGTGAGTGAGGAATCAGAAAAGTAGTCTCTTCCTGTTCACCTGCTTAGGATGTCACAACAGTCTTACCCTCTCCCTGTCAGGAGTGAGTACAGCCCTTTTTAAAGGTGAACATTTCATATCCAGGATGAGAGGAGCAGCTGCCAGCCTATGAGAACCAGAGGGGCTTTGCCCGTTCTCTCGGTTTTGCTTGCTTTCTGCTGCCGTCCTGTATGTCTCGTGCCTGTCCATTCCAGTTTACTTCCAGTTGAGTTGAAAGAGGAGAGAGCTGGGAAGCCCAATTTTGTGTGGATGAGAGGAACCTGCTTTTTCTCTCTGATTAGCAGTGAATCATCTAAAAATCAGATCATGGATGTTTGAGATTAACCATGTGGGCAAGAGATAGACAAGGAGAAGAGTGCCACGTAGAGTGTGTCTATCAGGTGGGAGGGAGGAGCACAGTTATGTTCCCCATGGGACTGCTCTGTGTACTAAATCATTGTCTTGTAGCTCTAACCATTAAGCACTTGTGTAATGAACAGGTGGACTGCATAAACTTCACATAGCTCATCACGTAGGCTTTCCAGCAGAAAAAGCACAATCTTAAGCTGAATTGAGGGCAGATCATATTTTTAAGTGGTTGTATATTTCTGACTGCATTTCCTTCTTGCCCAGTTTGGTGGCTCTTACTGTGGGAAAGTAGCATTACTACTCCTTTCCTCTTGGTAGTCTGTCCTAACGCTGTGCAGTCTGTCCTTGAAGACGCACTACTTAATGCCACAGAGGCTTTATCCTTAGGCCAAGAAATGGACTTCTAGGTTTTTGTACTGCTAAATCAATTAAAGTTTATTTTCTTTAACTTAACCTGGGGTCTTAAGATGGAGGCCATACAAATTAATATTTTGAGACTGTTGGGGAAGATCACTGTCCTGGAAAAGAACACATTACTCCTAGGAATTCCTACCTGCAGTTACAAAATTTAGAAAAAATAAACTATTATGAAATTAAAACTCTTGTTCAAGATCTGTTTTAGTTGAACTTCAACTCTACAATACTCAAAAGTGTAAATCTGATTGTTATATTATGGATAAAACAGTGACTTTTTTTAGTTGGGTATATTTGTTAGGATGTTCTAAAGTGAAAGATTGATGTGAATTGTATAATTCTGAGGAAGTGTGACTGTAAATAAATATTTCTTGTTTTTTTTTCTGATGCAGCTCCCTGTTTTCTGGCACTGACAGTGCATGGCGGCTTATCCTCTCTCTGTCCTGAAGTGAGGTGGGAAATCTGTCCAATAATCCAGCATCAATAAGACAGTCAAGGTAATGATAAACATATGTTTTTGGAAAGGAGGTGAAAGAAGACCTGTGGATGGATGCCGTTTTATTTTTTTAATGCTTTAAATTAAAAAACAAACAACTTCTGCAAAACCCTATGCTTTTACAGCCAACTTAGTGTTAATTAGACTGAGTTGGTGTGCCTGCAGTCAAGACTCCTATGTTGCAAAATATGAATAATGCATTAGCGAGCATTAAGGATATTATAAACTTCACTGTTTTATCATAGTGTCTCAGTAGCAACCTGGCTGTGTTAATTGCAGGTCCCTTTTCTCAGTGGTTAGACTGTATCCACCTACTTCCTGTTATGTCTGATTAGGAGAATGAGTTTTGTTCGGTAGTTGCTTGTCTCTTTTTTTGATGTCATTGGGCTGAACAAAGGGATTTGCATGAAATGCTTGCTTTATATTAAGCTAATTACCAAAAAAAACCCAGAAACTGAATTGCAATGTAGAGATAGCATCATACTACCTCTTTTTAATGCAAAACATTGCCATTGAAACAGTAGAGTTAAATATATATAGGTGCATCAAGGTATGATGTATTAAAGCCTTTAGCTGAGTGTCCTGTTTCTCTGGTAGGAGAGAAATAATTTTCAGTGCAGTACGTTAAAAATTGACTGACCAAAGCAAAATTCAGTTTTCTCATAAAGCACTGTGTTATAACATCCTTAAAGGTAAGGGAGAAATACCTGCATATCTCTACCAAGAATTCTTTTTGCACAAGAGGACAAACAGCATGCTTGCCTGCATGTGGCTTTGGAAATACCAATTTTGATGTGTAGGCCTGCCTACTTTTAAGGTCTCCAGTATTTGTACTTCAGATGTTAAGATAACTTCTTCTTTAATTGCTCCTTGTTCCAGATCTATTGTTTTGGCCCTGTCCAAAACAGTGAAGAAAGAAGGGGACATTTGGCAAGCTATCTAGATCTTTTTTTTCTCCATTCCTCTGCTCACTACTGTCTCTGTAGTTTCTGTTTCTCTTTTAAACATAAGGCCTTTGTGTTTTTTAACAAGAGAGATGCCTCATACAAAGTGATAATATTTAAATTGTCTTATATAGAGTGTTAAAGATATCATTCTGAAGTATATGCTGTGTGCTGCTTGGACACAAGATGGCTTTGTTGCACTTCCTTTTTAGTTGGAGCGGTTGTCCCCCTCTCTTAAACCACCAAGAGTAACTGATTGTTCTGACCATGTAAACTGCATAACACATTTGCGGCTCTGAGCCTAATGAGTAGCTAATGTGTGGTCTGTTGAGCAGCTTTTAAAAATCTAAAATCTTGGTTAAAACATCTCAGTCAAAATTTCAAAAAATGAGAAATTCTGTATCTTCCTTTCTGGAGAGGAGCCCTCAATGTGTTCTGATTGTGCATCTAATAAAACCGATGTTTAGGTCTTCATTTGTTTGTTCATGAAATAATGCATGATTCAACTTGATCCCCTTACTAAAGCCACCTTACTAGCTATAAACTTTGAAATAAGATATTTTGTTCTGGCAGGCTTTTCTTAAATGAAGGGGAAAAAAAAAGCCCTTTGCTGGTTATCATAATTACAGGGGATGTAAAAATAATCTAATAAGGTGATAATGTAATCAATGTAATGTTGTAAGGCTGACAGCTTTTGCTGCAGTTTCACTTTCCCTGAGAGAGATGTATACATGTATCTCAAAAGCAAATCCTAGGGAATATTAGTTCCTTTATAGCTTTTTTCCATGGCAGTTTACAGCTGATACCTTACAAAAAAACCTACCCGAGTTTGAAATTTCTAAATGTCACACATATTTAAAACCTGTCTGACTTTTAAAAAAAAATACTCACTTTCAAATTCTGAGCACTGGGAACTGTGATAACTGTTGATTTGAAGTGTTGGGTCTTACAGAGTTCTTCTTTGCCCATGAGCTCTGTTAATGTATTGTGCACTTTATTGTTTGATAAATTAGTGCATCATAGAATGTGTCTGAGTGAGGTTCTCTGGAGAGCTTCCTAACAGTAATGCTTTCCGAAGATGGAAAGCTTCAGAACTGTCATCAGATACATTTAAATAGCTAACAGTTTAGTTTTCTAAAATGTTTTTAATGTTTTGTTGTTAACGGGTCTGCAGGTGATAAGGAGTCCACCATGAATGGGCAGCTGGACTTAAGTGGGAAGCTGATCATCAAAGCTCAGCTTGGGGAAGATATTAGGAGAATTCCTATTCATAATGAAGATATCACCTATGATGAATTGGTGCTAATGATGCAAAGAGTTTTTAGAGGAAAACTTCTGAGCAATGATGAAGTCACAATAAAATATAAAGACGAAGGTAAGGTTTAATTACTGCTGTTGAGGTTTAATTACTACTGTTGCTCTGATATGTTTTGTCTATGGACAGAAACTCCGAAATTCACCTCTTCAAAATTGTCCAAATTCATTGGCAAATGCAAGTGATTTCTTGTGAAATCATTTGAATTGGACAATAGAAGCTGTATCTCTTGTGGTTATGCTGCCTTAACATGGTATTTCCTCCATTTTTTTCTGAAATACCAGCTATCTGAAAGTTCATTTTTTGCTGTTGCAGGAAGCTGATGCTATTGCACATTTCTGTCCATTCATTTAACCATTTTTTTTTGTGTTTTCAGTGATAAAGTGTGTTTGAAGGTGAGGAGTGAATAAACGTGTATGACTCAACACAAGCTCTTATAAGACTTTGGAAACTTGATTTATGTAGTAGTAATTCTTGATTATGTTTTCCTCCATCAGTAAAGATTAGAAGAAACTTCTAATTTAACCTGAAATATTTCTTGAAAGTAATCTTGCCCCGTGTGATGGTTTGAATCTGTTAGACATGGGTTGTTTCAAAGAAAATATTGATTGTTAGTGCTAAACAAATGCAACCTTAAGAAAGAAGGGCTTCCATGGAATGAAAAGGGCCTTGTTTGAGATGCGTAGAAGGAGAGAGATGGTTCAGAGGGTTTTTCCTCTTTGAATGTCACTGTGGGGCATGGAGTAAGTTACTTAATTTGGGACAGAGGGGTGGTATTCATAAAATGAAACTCAGAATGAAGTGGTAAAATCCAAAGTCTTTTAGATCAAAGACTGTGTGATAATTATGCTGGTGTACAGTAAAAGAGCTACATTACCAAAGCATTCAGGTTCATTTTCCTTAATAGCACTAGGAAACTTTAGCACTGTCTGTGGTACCTAAAATATCAAATAACTTTTGTTCATATATTTAGGGAATAACATTTCACTTTGAATGACTCTCAGTTTTTTTCAGGTTAATGAAGCTTTTGAGAGACACTGCTCATCGAAGTTGATATGCAATGAGGGGCTAATATTTTGGGTCTTGAACTCTAGTGGGAGAGAGCTCAGTGGATTTGTGGTGGTTTTGTTTTTCCTCTTATCACATGATTGATTTCTTTTTCTTTCTGGAATGAGAAAGGTGAAAGGGAATCGATGGATGCTTTTGATTAGGTTAAAGCTTCTAGTCCTTTTTTTGCATTCTTACCTGTTCTTTAAGTATAGTTCTCTGTTTTTGTGTATACTTCTATATCTGTCTTTTTTTGAAGAAGATAATGGTGTATGATGGAGACTGCAGTTATGGTTTCATTCTTTGGTTGTCTTTCACAGCCTGGAGACCTCCTACTTTTAATTTTAGCTGTCTTTGTCTCAGAATGTGCTACTTCTCCTCTGTGATGTGAAATTCCTGTATATGTTATCCTAGCTGATCATCGCTGCTAAGAACGTTTAAACATTGTTAATGTCTCAGGAAGTTGCAAGTGATTAAGGAAAAAGTTAAGAGAACTAGGCTTCAGTTTGATTGTCATATGAGGACCGTGGTATTATTGACTTTGTTTCAACTAAGCTAAGATTCCTTTAAATCTATTTCAGTCATTAGAAGCATTGGAATATATACGTTCTAGCTATTTCTGTTTTGTTATTTATCCCTCCAGACCTAGAGGAATGCTTGTCTTCATCTGTTAATCTTAAGTTGGTCTATGGATTTCCACTACTTCTACAACCTCAGTCTGGGTCTTCTCAGAAGTCATGTGCACACTCTTTGAGCGTTCAGAAGAATGCTTCATCTGCCCCTCCTGGCTTTGTTTCTCTTTGCTGTAACACACAAAGCTTGTGAACTTCAGGCCTGGATATGGGATTTTCTGCTTAAAATTTCTGCAAAATACTGTGGCTTTGTATCATCATCAGACTCATGATCCTTGAATCTAACACATTTTGTTTTTTTCAAACTTCTATGCTTAATTGGAGAGGCTAGGAAACTTTAAATCCCAATCCTTCTGTCTCTGGATTTTTGGACTAAGATAGTCAGAAGCATATTCCTAAGTTATATTTAGGTTATGTGATGCTTTTAGTAATTACCAGGGAAAATAAGTTTCAGTTTGATTACTACCTTGTGGAGTTAGGTTTTATATTCAAGCTGGGCATCTTTCAAACTTCTGAATGAAGGAAATTGCTCTAATAGGTGTGAAATTATTTTCATGTCCTGCTTAAGGTTCTTGAAAATGTAGTAAAACCTATGGGGTCAATGATAGAAACTTTACTTTCCCCCCCTCGCCCAAGTTAGGCTTGAATTTAAAACTAGAGTGCCTAACGTGAGATAGGCCTTTTCGTTCTTGCTCTTCCTTACCTTGCAGTAGAAGTTGATGTCTTTGTGTCAGAGCCAATAATGAGTTATTAACTCATATTGCATGTAATCAAGATGGTGTGCTAGTCAGTGATGTCTCTACCTTTGGTGAATTTACCAAAGTGAAGGAAAACTACATTTTTGGTGGTGGTGGTTTTGGATTTTTTTCCAAAATGGAATGGGGGGAAAAAAAAAAAAAGATAAATATAAGGGTAGGTAATGCTAGCAGATGAGGAAGCATAGCTGGCAGGACCAAAGATGACGACGCAGATTTCTAATGTCTTAAACATTTTTCATTTCTTCTAATTTCTAATGTCATAAAAATTGGAATGCATCATGATGCAGCAGAATTAATGCTAAAATATTTTCCAGTCCATTGGTAAGTTAGGGGAGTCACTAGCTTATACTAAAGATAAAAAAAATTATAATTGGCGTAGCAGGGAATATTTAGGGTATGTGGGAAATTGTAGAGAGTGAAAGCTATGTCCCTTGTAAAAATGAGAAAGGTAAGTTCTTGAAATACGATTAGTTAGAGAAAATAGAGGAAAGTCTGTTTTACTTTTCAAGAGAAAATTAATATTGTCTGTTCTTACCTATCTCATGATAACAGGAATTAAGCTTCATTGACATTCCTTAAAATGAAAAGTTCATTTGATAAATCTAATATACTTAAATTGTCAGACTTTTGTATGGCTTGACATATACATATACCTTATGAATCCTAGCATATGCTCTACTTCGGTAATAGCTTGATGGCTGTCAATAGGAATCACAGAACTGACTTTATGCATCTAACAAGATTCTGTACTTGGTGCTTTTCAGCCTTTTTTTCTGCTAGCAATTTAAAATAGAAACTTTAATCATTATTCTTAATGCCTTCAACATAAATGTTACAATAGGTGAGGGAGAATAAGATGGAATGGCCCAGATTCTTTTGGGTGACATTAATCCATATAAACCATGTGTATTAATATACATTTTCATTTGGCTCTGCAGGATAAACTGTTAAGAACATGCACCTTTGTTCAGGCGGTGAATCTGAGTATTGACTGGTATGACAGTAAAGCATCATAAGATGGTCTGCTGATGTTGTACATTGGCAAAAGTAATTGTCATTTATTGTGTTACTGGGAGAATATGGAATAGAAGGGCTTTGTGTTAAGACACTGGTGGATTTTGGTATCAGCATTTAGGAAAGGATACTGAAAAGCTGGAGGAAGTATTTGAGTTGGAGGGATCCCCCCTCACTTTACTGCCAAAGAGAAAGGACTGTTTTAACTTTCATGAAGTTGCTTGTTTGGGGTCTGATTGTATAAGACTTGTTATGGATCGTAATGGCACAGGGACACTATTACCTTCCCCTTCCTGGCACTGGTGAGGCCTCACTGGGAAATACGTTCTTAACTTTTCCCCCTGCACCCCAGGCTAAAAAGACCTGGAGAAACTGGAGAGGGTCCAGCAGGATGCGGTGAGGACGATGAGGGACCTAGTGAGGTGAGGTGGCCTACAGGGAGCATTTGAGGGAGGTGGGCTTGTTCAGTGTGGTGCAGAGGAGGCTGAGGGCAGAGCCAATAGCAGCCTCCAGCTAATGGAGCGGTAGCACCAGATGGCAGCAGTCATAAACTACAGTTTGAGAGGTTGGGCATGAGTTTTGGCCAGGAGGGTCACTGGAGCAGGTTGCCTAGTGGGGTTTTGGAGCCTCCATTCTTGGAGACTTTCTAGTCTCTGCTCAGTGAATCCATGACTGATAGTGCTATCAACCAGTGTTTTCTGAGATTGTGAAAGTGCAAACGGGACATAGGATACAAAAAAAATCTTTGGAGACAGCAATATTTATTTCAGGAAAATGTGAAAACTATTTTATATGTCATCAGTTTGTTAGTATTTGTAAGATTTCTTGTTTATTTTGTTAGAAAGCAAGTTCTTTGAAGACTGACAAGCTTTATTAGGTGTTGTTAATGGTACTATACTAAGATGATCTTCCATTGCGGAGGAGTTACTTGTAGTCAGATATGACAAAATTAGAATATGTAGCTCTTCAAATTTTGAGCATTTTTCAACTTGCCATCATGTGTTTTATGACTATTCGTACTGAAGCATTCATTTATTTGAAAATTTTAACCATCATTTCTATAGAGTTGGAACTTTGTCACCAATGCATAAGGAAGAACTCAGAATTTTTAGGCAGTAATCTGTAATTAAAAACATGTTTCTGTGTCCACAGAGCCTCCTTGTAACTATGTTTTAGGGAGGAACACTGGTAGCCTGGAGTTGGCTTTGTTCCAAGCTGTGTGTCATTTGTCTAACGCTGTTGCTTCTGAAGGTGAAGCTTCACTGGATGGTGTCTCATCTCAGTTCCTAGTCATCAAGCTGTTCTGGAAGGAAGTGGTCGTGCTATCCCTTCTCTTTCCCTCTGCCAGTACACGTTTTCCTGATAGCGCGTTTCCACTCTTTCCTTTTCATTTAATCTATTAATAATCTGTTGAATACATTAAAACAGCAGAAAATCTGTCCTGCCAAAGAGAATACTCTTGTTTTATCTGTGATCTTGTTGAGTAAGCAAAGATGTTAATGTGGATTATCTTGACTCAGGTTAAAAATTGTGAGACCTGACTTAATGGGAACTTGGTATCTCTTTTGGGTATTAACAGGATTAAAGGTGTTCAGTGCTTTATGCATAGCCCTTTGTATCTTAAGAATAAAGGATCCCATACAGTTCTAATATAGTTTCTGTGACTGATGGCAATGTGCAAATTCATTAGGATGAACTTTGTTATCATTCCCTCGTTGAAAATCAGTCTTGCATCTCGGCGTTCTGAGTATAACCTGGGAAAGTATTCTAGTCACTTAAAATTTTCCCCTGTTAGTGTGCGTATTTTGTTTTTTAAAGATTGAATTGGAATTGGCTTGTGCCATCTATCTTGACTCTCCTGTCTGTTCATGAACAGCACAGTTTTGGAGTGACTTGGAATAGGCACATAACTTTAACTGGTAGCATCATTCTTTCTGGTGTTGGACTGTGTGAACTCTTAGCTCTAATATTTCATCCTGTGCGTAAACATAAGAGAATGATGAGCTATATGGAGCCTTCAGAGGGCTAATGTCAGAAGGCTCCCTTTTGGAGCCAGTCACGCTTCTGTCTTACCTTCTGTGCATAATTTCCCTGCACACCGACTCTCACATTAAAATAATAAACTTTTTTCCTAGTAACTTCAGAATCAAATAGGGAAAGTAATTTTTGAGTAATAAAGTAACACTTCTGCCCTAGTGTGAAGTTCAGTAGTTAATAGGCTTTGCTTTTAATGTAACTTTTTCATGTTCTTTTCAGATGGAGATCTTATCACAATTTTTGATAGCTCAGATCTTTCCTTTGCAATTCAATGCAGTAGGATACTTAAGCTGACATTGTTTGGTAAGTATAGAAGATGGTTTGTCTTGCATTTTTTTAATAATGTTTATTAAAATTCAGGCAGTGGGCTTCACTGGAAGATATTAAAAGCTTTCAGTTTGTCACCTCAGAAGAATGAAATCAGGAAGTTAAAAATACTGGATTAATACATGATACCTATTTTCTGTCTTGACGTTTCATGTGACATCTGAACTTATGGAAACTGCAACTATTTCTTTTTATAAGATTGCTTAAAGTATTTGGCATATATATATGGTCAGTAGTTTTTTCTTAATGTTATTTTCCATGTTATCTTCCAGTCTAGCATTTGTGGGGTTTTCTTCACAGGTGCGTGAGAAATTTAAGATGATGATTATCTTGCAGTGTTACTAGTACACTGCTAAAAGCCAACATTAATTGCTTAAAGTTGAATAGATTTTAACATTTATCCTTTGGCCTTTGTATAAAATAGTTCTTTATTTTCAAGCTACTATTGGTAAATTAGTACATAATTCCAAGGAATAGCAAGCAGCCTTTAGCTTGGACAGTGACCTTATTCATGAATTGCAGCAGTGTTGTGTATGCTGCATTGGTTAGTTCTAAAGGCACTTTCTAAGGGGACATCTTTCCACAACCAAGTGTGATACTTGTATTGTTCAGGGTATATTAATGGAAATGAGTAAACAATGCAGAAACTTACAGCAGACTTTACTCTGCAGTGCTGGTACTGTGGATTATGCTGAACTGAGATGATATTAAAGGAACAGTAAGCTCTAGAATGAGTTCAGTCTGTGTTGACTAAACATTGTCACTTTAAACTCCACAGAGGATGATGATGCTACAAGCAAGTAAAAGTTGGGATTTTTTTTTTTTTCAATTTTAAACTGGATGTCAAAATGTTACTAGAGTCTTAAATTTATCTAATTGCTGTTTTGCAGTGAATGGACAACCAAGACCCCTAGAATCTAATCAGGTGAAATACCTGCGTCGAGAGCTGATAGAACTTCGCAATAAAGTCAATCGTTTACTGGACTGTTTAGAACCACCAGCTGAACCAGGGCTTTCCACTAATCTGCCTGAAAGTGGTAGGCAGCCTGGCAAAGAATTGTTTGGTTTGATTTGCAGAGTTGTGTTCTGTTTAACAAAGTGAAAAATGGAGGCTTGAATACTGGTTGTGATCATTCTTAATTGTTGCTTGATGGTTCAGAACTTAATTTTTAATGCTTCAGTTATTTCAGAGGCAGAATTCTTGTTCAAATTATCTGGAGTAAAGCACTAAGTTACTTAGGAATAAAAATTCAAAGTCTGAGTTTTTGTTGCAATGTATGAAAATGCTGTAACTAACACTTGTGAGTCAGGACAACATTTTGAGAACACTTTGAACTGAATTAATTGCTTGTTGCTGAATAGTTCTTGCTCCCAGCTGAGCATTCCTACTGCTTACTTTGGGCTAGCTCTGATGCTTATCTTGTCATGTTGCTAAGCAAGTTTGATTCACTAAAACAGTAAAAAGTGAATTCAGCAAAAATTATATCCACTTTTTTTGCCAGGTTAGGAAATTGAATCCACACATTTTGAGCTCAGACCAGCATCAGAGCTGTCTCAGGGTAAGCAGCACAAGGGTGCAGGTAGGGGTGGGAAAAGATTATTGGGGGAGGGCAAAAAGGGGAAGGAAGCCTTATTCTCCGAGTTTTGAGGCATTGATCTCCTAGCTTGGGACTGTTGTACTGTAAAAACTATACCTCTGTGTCCTTAACTATAGATTTTGGGTAAGCTGGACACAGAAAATAATGACACAAAGTGATGGAGTACAGTGCTCTGAGTAAATAGGTGAACTAAGAACTCCAGCCTTTCTTTTAGACTGCTTTTGTATTTTACACTTTGAAGTTTTATTGGGTTTATTGTTTAAAATAATCCCACCCCCTGTTCCTACAATATAAGCAATTACTCATTTCAGTGGAATACCATGGATTCTGGTGATAAACCATTTGGAAGGAGGCTGGGGTGGTGATCTTAGAGCGTAAACAGAACTAGCTAGTCTAAACCCTATCTGTACATGTTTGGTTTTAAGAGAAAATGTAGCACTCTACTAGGTAAGGGGTTTCTGAGTGATTCAGTGTTACTTGTATAATTGCAAGGAGATTAACTTTGCCTGTCAGTTTAGGGAGAATTCGGGGAGAAGCGGATAGAACAAAACAAAAACTGGAGTTGATAAAACACTATAATAAACTGGAACCCATCCTGTAAGTTTTCTTAATTTTGAATTTGCTGTAGGCAATTCATACCGGAACAATTTGTTTGAAGCAGGACCCTTGTACCTTTGTCTTTAAGGCAAAGTGATACATTATATTGATACCCCACAGTGTCAGTGTATCTTTAAGTAACTGTGCAATGAAACCTAAGCTTTGTGATTCATCACAGTTTCAGATACATCACCGATTTATCGCTGTTACCCTAACATAAGCATTTCAACAGTTAAAGCATTTAAAAACCCCCACAACTACGCAATTTTAAAGTCACTGTAGTACAATATGTTTGTATGATGGTGTTTCAGTTCTCAAGAATTAGTAACTGGGCATTTTGTTTTGTAGATGCTGTAGATGGTAGGGAAGAAAAGCCTGCTGCTGCTGACTCTAATGTTAAGCCATCTACTCAAGTTATAGCAGCAAGCATGTCTGCATTTGATCCGCTAAAGAACCAGGATGAA
Organism: Balaeniceps rex; assembly: GCA_013401315.1. Taxonomy (NCBI): domain Eukaryota; kingdom Metazoa; phylum Chordata; class Aves; order Pelecaniformes; family Balaenicipitidae; genus Balaeniceps; species Balaeniceps rex. The sequence goes on from VYZW01020392.1 coordinate 125,497, forward strand.
ATCAGCAAGAATGTCATGTCAGCGTTTGGCTTGACAGATGATCAGGTGTCAGGTAAGAATATGTCTTATAAAAAGGAAAGCAAAACCTGTTCATAATCAGTGACTCAAATCTTGATTTGTAACAAAGCATTTGTATATTGGATGTATTAAGCTGTGCTCTGTAGTCACTGTTTCTTTTCAGAATTCTAAAACTTGATATGTTAAGGTGTTGTAAGTGTGTTTGCTAACTTTTGTATACAGAATGTTGAAATGTTGCTGTTGGTTTTAGCATTGTGTTTTAGCTTGGAGCAGAAAATGGCTTAAAATTTTTTATTTGAATTATTTAAAGCTATTGTGTAGAGTAACTTAATTGGTATCTGCCAGTGATAGAAAAACAGTATCCACTGCTCTGCCTTAGGCTTTGATCGTGCAGTTCATGTTCTTGGCTTGTGCTTCTGCTGTTTAGGTCAGTGAGAATGTTTTGTACGACCCCACCTTTTCTCTGTTAGATTTCAAAAGTAAATAGTGTCAACTTTTTTACTGTTAACAGAAAGGAATAACATACTTGTCTGAATTATATTTATTCTTAAAGAGCTGCACAACTTGTCCCCACCTAGTAGTAGAGCGCTAAACATATAGAAACTAATTATACTAAACTGAATGCAGTCAGCTTAAGACAGGATAACTGAAGTTAGAAAAGCAACGTAGAGTGTAATAGGGAGTGTGATGCAGAATATAGAGAAGTGATTTTGCACAGAATCTGCGTGGGTCTGGCAAGGTTTAATGTAGCATTGAAACCTGAAAATAAAACTGCTGTTGGCTAACAGGATTTGCTGTGTACTCTCAACTTTAGAGCAAGTAAATTTTATGTGGTGTGTAAAGTAATGAATGATACAGATGGGCAAACTAATAGCAACTGGAGCTTGTTTTTACAGTATGGCTGCCTTGGCAAAAGTGTGGAGTGATAGGAATGGATTTGCACTGCGTGATAGGAACAGATTTGCACTGCGTGATTGCGACTGTGCAGGATCCAGAGTTCTACCTGCAGACAGAATGGTTGTCTTCAGATTGGGGTACTGGTCTGTGGATCAGGCCTATTGAGTGAGCTCTTCTTCCATGGCACATTTTGGGTATTGTCACAGCATTGTTATTTCACAAACCAGATAAAGGTTTGATGGTACTTGAAAACTTACAATGGGCTACCTCTGAGCAATGAAGTGATAGAGTAGAACATGAAGTACAACTAGCGGAAAATTGGAGCTAGTTTTTGAAGGAGTGGTTTTGTCTTTTGGTACAAAGCCTCCATGTCAGTTAATGCTTTGATCATAGCACTAGTGATAATTCAATGTTTACGTGTCCCCATAATTCTCCTGATAGAGTGAACTGACTTGACCGTGCTTTGAATGTACAAAGAACTTCACAGAGGACCATTTAAGCAGGATGTAAGAAATCCTATTTCTAAAGCTATAATCTTGCAGTTACGTATATAAAGGCAAAACCAGAAGAAGGCAGATTTGATTCATTTTCCCCCTAATAAGGGTAACATGAAAACACAATTAAGGGCTTATTGGATGCATATTTATATTGTGTAAATATAACTTTCTTAAAATTCAAAGTGAATTTGCAGCAGTTCTAATACTTGTGCTTGACTTTAAGCATGTGTTTGAAGTAGTGTCTCATAGGTAGCATTCACATAACTAAGAGCTGGAAAGATCCAGGTTTAAGCTCCCTTGTTTCTAACAAAATCTTTTTGCATTTAATTGTATTATATTATACCTGTTCACATGCATATTTTGGAACTTCTCACTAATATAGAGAAAATCTGAATTCTCTTGTTTCCATGCTTTCTTTGGGTGCTAGCTGGAATATTTTCAGTATTATCAAAGCAAACAATTGCTTTCAGATTGAAGCCTGCCATATCCTGTCCGGGAGTCGAATTTAATACATTCCTTGGAGGTTTTCTGTTCACGTGCTGTATGACTGTTGGTAAAATACTTTGTTGCCTGGGCCCGTGTGGGCCACAGTAAAACACTAGTGCATTTGAACAGTTTCATGCAGCCTTGCACCTTTGTTCCAGATGAGAAAGAATAGGTACATAGGTGCATATTCTGTCCGTACGTAGGTGTGTATTCTGTGCTATACGTAGCAAGTGTTCAGTGCACGTGTGCAAGGTTAACACTTGAAGCTGTGGAAAAACCATGTTGTCACACAGGGTTTTGTTCCACAAACGGGTCAGGTTCCTTGGAAGGATGAAATCTGAGTGACCTAGAGACAGGTGGAAAATTCCCTCCCAAAATATTTTCAAAGGAAAGTTTAGATGTGCATATATATTTAGTTTTAGCTTGGGCGTGACACTCTCAGATGTAAATCTATGGAAAAATGGAAAAAATGTTAAAAACTTTGCAATGGAATGGTCTTGCAGTAGATGGTTCTTTTTTTTAATTCAAACTCTCTGTTCATTTCATGTACTGTATTTTGTTCTTGCTCCACTAGGACCACCCAGTGCCCCTGCAGAAGAGCGATCGGGAACACCGGACAGCATCGCTTCCTCCTCTTCTGCAGCCCACCCGCCTGGTGTTCAGGCACAGCAGCCAGCGTACCCTGGAACACAGCCACAGACTGGTCAGGTGGAAGGTAAGCAGCAGGTTTTTCTTCTATTTAAGACGTGAATGATGGTGTCTGAATCTGAGAGATCAGTAGCTATGACTTTCAATTAACAGACTCAAAGTTGATACCAAAATACAGATTCATCGTGCTGCTAGGCAGAAAAACTTTTTTCCTCACATGCTGTTCAATACAGAAACAGCAGGTGGAGCAGTAGCTTTATTTAAGAGGGTAGGTAATGTAACATGAGGAGGACTTTCATGGTACTGTTTTCTACTTGCATCTGTGCTCACTTTACTGTAAGGCAGATTTATATGCCCTGCACTTTAAAGCTATCTGAAGATCCTAGTTTGTATCATACCCTGTGTGTTGTGTCAAGCAGTATTAGTAGTTGCTTTCACTCAGATAACAGTTTGTTGGCTTGTCTACTATGAATTAAAAATGTTGTTTACTCATCATTTCTATCTAACAAAACAGAGCCATTACTACATTTCTTCTTTACTGCGTGTAGCTCTGTGCTAGTCAGGTTAAACCTTATAAATATCTCATATGCATTGTAGTTTTCCTGTGTAACCCTTGAGAGCCTCAGCTGGCTCTCCTTTAAAGCTTAAGGTCTTAACTCTGGTATTCAGATTCCTTTGTACTATACCCTTTTACATGTTATTTGACTTCTAAAAATAAACCTATTCAAAGGTTTGCTACATTTGGGCATCATTTTTCTATTGATATTTTCTAAGAGCACTGAGCCTTCGGACCTGCATAGTTCTGGATGGAACTGTCTATGGAATGACTTCCTTTGGTATTTCTACCTCTGTACAAAGTACAATATAAAGTTGTTTCTGTGTTAATGTAGAAACAAGTTACAAACCTTTGCTGCTGTCTATACTGACATAATGCTGAGGTAAATGTGAGAGGCATTGTTGAGGGTAATGACAGTATCCACAGTCGCTTGGAATATCTTGCCTGAAGGGCATCAGTAACATTTTGATTGAGCAGAGTATTTGAGCAACTTGTAGTTAGGCATAACATTTAAGCAGGCACAAATGCTGTTGGTTGCAGTGGAGCTTAAAAAACACTTGTTTTGCTGCTTTCAGCTTTCTTTTTTTTTGCTTACTTCCCTAAGAATTAGTCAAGTGATATAAATGAGACAGCAAGAGACATCTTTGTAGCTTAAAGATGTAACAGCTGCTGGGTGTTTGTGTGTGGAAGTTACTTTTGGAAAAAAAGTGTTGCAGGTTCTTCTGTCAGCAGCTAGAAAACTTAATATTCAAAAAATATACTCTCAGCTACTGAACTTGTATTTTATGAATTTAGCCTTTTTACTTTACTTTTACTTTAATACAATAACGTATGAGGTTTTAAGTGTTGATGTTAAACTAGAACTGAAACAAAAAAGTGAAACACTTGAAAGCACTACAGCAGTAGGTTGGAATCGTGAATGGCTGCTAACACCAGGGAAGGGAAAAAGTACTTGTTTCAGTAAAACTCATCTTAGGAAAGAAGTTGTCGAGGCTTATGTATGAGTAGATGTAATGATTTTTCTAAACTTGGGTAAGGAAAGTATAGTGGGTTTGTGTAGGTTGGTTTTTTTTTTAAACACTGAACTGGGCTATACCTTTGCCCAAGTCCTTTTTTTGCATGTAAAAGTACAACAGCACTAATTATGAAGGTTTTGGTCTGCAGTTTATGCAGTTTTTATTATTGCCACTAAAATATGTTAAGTATTGGTTATATTTTCTTCACTCTATGGATAAAATAGGATGGTTCAGTTCTTGGGAAGAGATCAGAAGTCATCCTTGCACTTTGTTCATCAGAAATATTAGTGGGAGTGCTTATGCTGTGTATTGTATGCATATGGTAAATAGCAGTCTCTTACCAAAGCTGGGTAATATATGTGTGATTATCAACCTCTGAGTTTTTTTCGTAAACTAAGTTGCTTTTAGACAAAGTGTTCAAAGGCTTTCCATTGAAACATGGAGTAGCTTTCTGTAATTCACTGTTTGATAGCACCTCAGTCCAGTGGTAATTTGGGGACCTGTGCTGTCCCATCCTGCTGTCCCATCCCATGGCCCAGCCAAACTTTGGATACATTTTGACAGTTAGGTTTTCAACAGGATTGGCTCACACAAATGGCACTGCTGGTGCAGAGCATGTTCTTGTTGGAAACTAGTTTTAAAACTAGTTTTAAAATATTAGTTCACTTCTTAAAATACCAAAACACTCCAAACTGTGCTTCCCCCCCACCTTCCCAGTATTTTGAGGATATAAAATGGTGATGCCAATCATGTGTCACTCATTCTGGTATATCAGGGATTATTTTTTAATGGCATTCTTTGCCAATAAATGATGTTATGATGATTATAATTGGTTATTAGTTGTTGTTATTGGTGAATACCAAGTCACCTCACCTTTGTGTGCTGATACTAATGAATGGCTTGCCTCCCTTGATAAAGTTTTAAGTGTTCACTAGTTTGAATTAAATCAATACAACAATAAAAAAATACAACAAAGACTTTTCAGTATAATGCTGTCTCTTGAGGCATGCCTGTGCTTTTGCACCACTAAATCCAGTTGCTGAACACACATGAGAACCAATTATGTACAGATGTGGACACTTTTTTAGTCTTTGACATAGATGTAAAAGCTCGTTCATGTAAGCACTTAATGATCTTCTAGGGAAAAGAATGTTGTGTAAATATAGCTATTTGGTCTTTTTTTCTGAATCAAGCTAAAATGGCTGTTTCAGTGGACAAGAACAATGGTAAATGCTGGCAGATCCTTGACTGCAATAAGCACTGCTAAGTACAAAACCAGACACTGATGTTTGTAGCTCATCTTGTTTTCAGAGTAAAAATCCAGTGAGAGGGAAAACTCTGTGTGTTTAAGGACCCATAGGATCCCTGACTGCATTCATGGCTGTAAATGAAGAATGTTTTCTTGAACGGCACTGGAACACCTCTCTGCTTCTCACTAACACTTCAACCCTGGTGAAGACAGCAGGCCTTCTCAGAAAGCTTTGGGAAAACTCCATCCTGTTTCTTTCATATCCCTTTACCTGGGGTCTCCAGCAGGTGCCAGTGTGGTCTCTGTTAGCCTGTAGGTAATCATCCCGAGACAGGCAGCCTCCTGGTTGTTCTCGCAGAACTTCCCTGTAACAACTGAGTTTAAGAAGCAGACAACATGCATTCTGAATTTCTAATTCTTAATTATCAAGCTAACAGGCTTAAATTCTCTTCAAGCCTTGTGTTTAGCACTCTCTTGGTCCCACAATAACTGCATACCAAATAATAGTTTGAACGACTGCACCAGTATAAAATATTTTGAACACCTTAGTGTGAATGTAAAATACCATTGCTTTCAGCTGCAAGTAATGCAGAGAAAACAAGAAATAAGGAGTTCTTTTAAAGCAGTGTGCACAGGGGTCTGGGAGGACTTGGAGCAGAGCTGAGTTGCTTTTGTCTTGGTGCAGTTCAGAAGGTACAGCTTATAGTATATTTATACAGTCTTCTGATCTTTGCAGAATGAATAATAGTACAGTAACACTTTATAACAGTAAAGTTTCCATGTCTGCTCCAGTTCAGCTAAGCTTTAGTTTTGGCAGATAATTGTTTTTCTTCTTTGGCTGTGCCTGTTACTAAATTGAAAAATAGCAGAAGCATAAAGCCTAAACAGGGCCCATAGGTTAAGTCTAAACAAATATTGTGCTGCTTCTTGCCAAGAAATTGAAAACAGTGAATTTAGGAAAAATTAGCATTGAATTAGAATACCCAAGCTTAAGAATGTATGATTTTATTTTTGCTTTAGGGTGTATACCCCTGGGTCTCTTCAGAAAACTTGGCTTACAGCAAGTCAGATACTAAGAGATGGATGACTTATCTGGAAAATGTGGTCAGAATAAATAACGTACCACTCTGCTTACAGTACTTTGATGCAGAAATGGTCTTAAAAACCTAATATAAACAGACAATCTGAGGATGTGTTTAACTTTTGAAGTACTTTAATTTACAGTGTAAGTTCTGGAGCAGTTATCAAGACCTTTAAAGATTCCTGCTCTGTTACCCGCCAGAGTAGCACTAATTAAGGTGCATGGCTTCTGGCATCCTCTGAAAATGTGAAACAGTAAGCCTCACTTACCAAATTAGAACTATTTATTCTGTTGGAGACAGATAAACATCATTTAGTCTTCAGAACGGCATGGTTCAGAAACTAAAATCTGTAGATTGATTTCAGTTGGTAATTAGGTGGAACACATATTCAAAGTTCACTGTGTTCAGATTTTTTTTTTTTAAAAAGTTCTTACATGTTGTGAGAGGGTTTGTTTCTGTGATTCTGAACCGTTATGATGTTGTTCACTGTGTGTTTATGATATAGCTAGGGTACTGGGCTTCGACTAAACACGTTTTTAATCCATAGGTCAGATGTATCAACAGTACCAGCAGCCCGGTTATCCTGCTCAGCAGCCGCAGGCTCAGCCTCAGCAACAGTACGGTATGCAGTACCCAGGTAAGCAGCTCTCCCGAACGGCGGTTTAGCTGTAGAAGTTCTCCTTCAGTGCCTGACCCTGTGAGCTGCGGTTCCTGAATCTGTGGGGCCAGTCAGGGTGCTGAGAAGCCTGAGTGCCTGTGGCTCTGATGAGAACCGGCACAATTCAAAAATTACCAGTAAGAGAGCGCTGTAGCTGTCTATATTTTTAATACATAGTTGGAGTTCTGGTATCTCAATCCTACTTGATTGGGACCAAAAGCAGACTTCATTATTAATCGGCAGAATGCATTGTTAGAAAGGTAGGCAAAATGAATCACCTGAAGTATGAGCAGTCTTCAGGATTTAACTTCTGCAGTCTCAGGCTCCTAGCAAGTGAGTGACTAAAACATCCCAATTTCGCTTCCTTAAATATCAGAGGCCCCTATAAAAATGGCCCCTATTTCTTGCATCTAGAATGATCTCCATGTACAAAATCTAGTGGTGTGAACAGTGATCATAGTTGTCATTTAGTAAATCCTTAGCTGTTATAAATACTGTAATTTCAGAGAAACTTCCAAGTGATAGGTTTTTTTAGTTGTGGAATTTGCTGATACCTCAAGTAAAGGTGCCAGTAGACTTTTAGCAGAAGAACATTTTAGTGCAGTAGTGGTTTATGTGCAAATATGAAAAGCTGGCTTTTGCGTATACCCAAAATAAACTTGACTTCAGAACTTTCAGTTATTTACTTTAGAAGCAGCTGGCATCTAATAATACATAGTATATGCTAGGAATCATAATCCAGCTAAAGTACAGGGATGAACCTGTAACAGCAGATTCCGTAACAGATTGCAACTTGCTTAACACTTGTAGAAAATGATAGAAAGCATTTGTCATTCCTTGTTTTAAACAATCTTCCTTAAACTAAACAAAAGACTCCCATACCCTTAAGTGACTCAGAATAGAGCCTGTATGGCCTTTTTTTTGGTGTGCAGTATATACAGTAGGAGTGCATCAGTTTTGATGTAGATGAGAACACTTGCAGAGCTTATGAAGAAATTCCGTGTTTATCTTGGATAAGAACCCTAGAAAACTTGGAACTGAAGGTCTGTGCCTCAGCCCTTGTTCCTGTGCACTGCGTGAGAGCTGGTTGATTTGGGTCTCTAAATGGTATCTTGTTCCCTGCAGATTTCTCCCCCCTCCCATTTGTAATTAGAAGACAGTGAGACTTTCTGAGGTCTAATTTCAGAAGTAGTAACAAGCCTGCTGGAAGTGGAAAGGTCTATCTGACTTTCTTCAGGCTTAAAAACTGAGTAGGGGGAAAAAAAAGGAATTTCCATCTGCTTTCTAGTCATATCCTACCATCATCTAATCCATTATTTTACTGGAGAAGTTCCTGTGAAAGCTGTAGTGCAATGCAAGTTCTGCATTCTAATCAACATCATCTTCAAGTAAGAATGAAACACCACCAGAAGTGATCTGGGGCTCCTCTGTTTCTCATAACTTGTTTCACAATTAACCTAATCTTTCAGAAAGTCTTTTTTTTGAGGACCTAGTGACAGCAGCCTTTGAAGATCTTGACTTGCAGGATTTGTTTGTTTGTTTTGCTGTTGTTCCCATGAGTATTGTCTCCTTTCAAACCCATGCGCCCCGAGAGCAGGATCCATTCCCACTCTTGTAGGTCTACTAGGCAACAATGTGGCTATTTACTCATGGTAGTAAAAATGGACCCTTCAGAGGTTTGTCTCATGAGTAAATTTTGATCCCGGTTTCAAGGTGAGTTTACTCCAGTGCATTCTTCAATCCTTACTCTTTCTGTTGAGGGCTGTGCACTTTTAATAATTTGTGTGTCTGGTGTTTAATGCTGACAGGATTCCAGTCACTGGAGAGGTTTCATTGCAAGTAGCTGCAGGTGTGTTTCATGATGGATAAAAGTAGCTGCTATTTCTTCATAAAAGGACTTTGTGTCATTTTAAAGTTTTCAATAAGAGAAATTCCTTTTGGAAGCTGGTTTTATACAGAAAAATCAAGTTTGCGATATGTTTAAATGGAAGTGTTGTACTAAAGTATTCTGTTCTGCACAACTTTTTCATATTTAACTCTAAAGAGCTGAAAATACCTATGATTTCACCAAAGGTATGACTTATATTAAACCCTGACAATATTTTCATGGTAGTTTAGAGTTTTTATTTGGGGAAAAAGGTTGCATTTTGCCTCATTTGCCAATGAAGACTTTTTATTTTTTTATGTGACATGATGGTAAAATACTGTTAGTCTTTTTTATTTCTTGTCAGTCACGGGAAAACTAGTTTATGCTAACTATTTTCAGTGCTGCCATGGTAGTGCACCAAAAACCAGGCAGCGTGCTTACGTGAAAGGCAGGAAAACTTGCAGTTCATTCTTGGTTTGTCTTTTCTGTGCTTAGGGCATTGTTTTGTGTTTGTCACTGAAAAAAAAAAAAAGGCGGTGTTTCTGCAGGTGCCCGCCGTTCATTGTGTTCTCTCACCCCTCCTTGCTCTGCTTTTCCAGCAGGCTACAGTCAGCAGCAACCCCCCTCGCAGCAAGCCCAGCAGTTCCCGGCCTACAGCCAGCCGGCGGCCCCGGCCGCCGCCTTCCCCGGGCAGCCGCCGGCGCAGCTGCCGGCGCAGCAGCAGCAGCCCCCGCAGTACGGGGCGGGGGGCAGCTACCCGCCGCAGCCCTACACCACGCAGGCCTCCCAGCCCGCCCCGTACAGCGGCCCCCCCGGCTCCCAGGCGGCGCCGGGCACCTACCAGCCGCGGCCCGGCTTCACCCCCCCGCCCGGCAGCACCATGACCCCCCCACCGAGTGGGCCCAACCCCTATGCCCGCAACCGGCCTCCCTTCGGCCCCCAGGGCTACACCCAGCCGGGGCCTGGCTACCGGTAAGGAGGTGCCGCTGAGCACAGGTCAGCGGCAGGCGCGATGCCATCCCAACAGACTCCAGGATCTTTCAAGGAGATTCCAACACCGTAATGAGGCAAAACTGTAGCTGTTCATCGAATTCTGCTGGGGGGAGGGGAACGACCGAAGGAATCTTTCCTGCTTTAAATTGTGTCCGCTTCCTAGTGTAATTTGGGGCTGGGTTGTTTTTGGGAAACACTACCTAAATGTCTGTAAAGTGATTGACATTCTAGCTTGCCTTGTTTGAGGGATATGAAGATGCTAGTTGGAAGTTTAGCCCACTTACCAGGCTTGTTTTTACTAATACCATGATGTACTAAATTAGATTCATTCTGGAGGTAAAACTAGAGACGGTGTATCGTAAATTGTAATGCTCACATGGAAGACTAATAAAAACCCTGAATCTATTATTTGCCTGATCTTGATTTTAGAATTTAGGTAATACTGAGCAAGAAAACTGTGTTAAGACAAGTGTGCATGCTGAGCGTACAGATACTGAGATAAAGATCGGTGGTGCTTGGGTTTGTAGAAGAGATGGGTTTGTTTAGGTGTGCAAATGGAGAAACGTCGTGAATCCAGATTGCTTTTGCAGAGGTTATGCAACAGTAGATGGTTTTGCCCTCTCTGCTGCTATTCATTGCCAAGTAACCCTTTTACCAAATGAGTAAGAATCAATACATAAAATCTTAGAGCCCCTTACCAATTTCACTTTAACAAGGGCAGGGGGAGAATTGGTTTATTGCTTGAAAATTTAAGCCAAAAGCACATTTTTAGAAAAGAACTCTTAAAATGGAACAACTTTCCACAGGTTCTTTGCCACCCAGAAAATCTTGGGAGTGCAGATTCTAGTGACTCGATTCTGAGCCAAGAAAAAGCAGATCAAGAGCTGTAACAAATTCAACAGACCATATAGCAGCAGAGGGCAAAACATTCTCCCAGTTAATATTTTCCATCTTATGGATTCTAGGAATACATAAAACTAAGTAGGGAATTAAAAAAAAGTGAGCTGGAGCAAGCTGCCTGAACTCTCATAAAGACAAATTAGGAAAATATTCCTACCTTCAGCATCCTTAAATATTGCTGCTCCCACGTCAGCTGCTCTACCCTGTAAGCCATAGCTGTAACTCCTGCTGTTTGTGCTCTTGTCAGACCTAACCCATCAGGTGTTCATCACACCATTCAACATGTGCCTGTTTCGGAACAAACTGCTTACTGAAATAATAGCATTTGCCACGGAAACTAGTATTTTTTTTCATGTAAAACACTAAGAAAAACACTTGATTAAAAAATATTTTATTAGGAGTACAGTGTACCTGCAATGTACTTTATAAGGCATTTTCTATAAATGACTATTTCTACTATATATATATCTGGGTGTTCCTGTTCATATTTTTTCAATACATTAGTAATGTAATGAAAAACACCTTTTAAAAAAAACTACATCTCTTTATTTAGTTCATAAATGTTCAAGCAGTACAACAAGTAGCTTTGGGAGAGGTTTTAATCAAAATTACTGTAAAGCAGTTTTAAAATTCAGTTGTCACTATTTCCCCTGTCCCCAATGAACAATGTTTTAAACCACTTTTTTTTTAAAAAAAAAAATCAACTTGATTATGCTAGTACAAGTAGCTTTTTTTCTCCCCCCATTTCGTTTAGCTTTCCAAGGCCCCCTACAACTGTACGTACATTTGGCTTTTGAACCAGTAAGTCTCACTCTCTGAAAACTACATTTTCATAAAAAGCCACAGCAGTGGAGGCCAGGTGTGCTTTTTTTTTTATCCCACGTATGTATGTACCTGTCTGCTTTAACTGGAGGAAACTGAACCCACCAACCAAGCACTGCCGAGCTCAGGGGCGGTGGCTCTAATGCCCTAGCGATAGGCCGAACATGCTCTTTTGCTGGAGCTGAAGCATTTGAAAACAAACATGGGGAAAAAACCCGCTAACCTGGTCATTTAAAGCTGCAGGTATAGCAACCCACCTCAGCGTTTTGGCAGGAGTATAAACTGTCTGTACGCGTAAGGAGAAAGTGCTTCAAGTTTACTGGTTGCAGGACATTAAAAATTGTAGGGTCTCTTCTATAATTTATGACTGGGGAGATATTACAGATCTGTCTGGACAGGTAGCTTATGGCACTTAGGTTATAAGAAAACCAGTGAATATTTAAAAACTAATGCGCATTGCGTTCCATGACCAACTCTGCCGTAACTGTGCCTTAAACATTTATTACAACATTGTGATAAATAATATACACACCATATCTTTTAAAATACCGTATAAACCATACCTCAAGAATAGGGAGCCAGCTTCCCTATACATTATCCTACAACATGTCCCTAGCCTGTTTGGGGATTTTTTTTTTTTTTTAATCTAAAAACAAATTTGTAAAACTGGATAACTACAGTAAGCAGCCTACGCTATTACACAATTAATGCAGTATTGGCATTAGACTCGTATAAACCCTTGCACATCAGCAAACTTATTTAAGTGCCAAGCATCCCATAAACATTTCCACCTTTGAGCCTGTGTTGGGCAGTCAGACGGGGGGTGGTAGGTGCTGGGCCTTTTCACCAAGTTCATGTCGCATCTACCATTTCCCAGGTATTGATGTTCCACACTCGTACCAGCGAACATAGTTAATGTGAGTCTCCCCGCCTATTTTTCCAAATTTGACAGGTTCCTGCCGAACTGCCCTGAAAAATCCTGCAACAGAGAAGGGAGAATTGTTTACATGAAGCCCTCAGTGTCTTCCTTCCATTTCCCTGTGAAGGCTGTACACGATTCAGTTAATGGCTAAACCAGTCGCTAAGCTGTTAACCCACCTGCCACAAACAGCTCTTTGCTGCCCCTACCTGATCAGCATGCTGAAGCAGCTGGATTTTGTCCATCCAAGGCACACAAAAGCAGAAGCAGCACTGGGCCTTGCTGCAGCCCAGAGCAGGGAAGGTGAAGCCTGCCTCCCCTTGAGACTTGCTTCCTCAGCACCCACCCATGGGTGCTGCGGGTGGGTGGCTGCTGCTGGGGGCTCCTCTGAACAGGAACAGCTCTGTTCCCCCTCGCAAAGTTACAGTGCTTAACTAGTCCCTGCTGCAGTAGCCTTAACGCTCCAGTGAACCTAAATAAAACTTGACAGTTGGGGTTATTTCACACTATCTATCTCCCCATCCCCACATGAAAGATCCTGCCTCCTGCTTTAAATCTGTGCTGCGTGACGTGTGCTTCCCATTCAAACAAGTAGCGTTGTTAGAAAGTAAAGTGAGCAATTAGTGCTGAATCCAACCTGATCATCAGAAACGTATGTGTGGCTAAAGCACGCGTGTGTGTGCATGCACACACACATGCACACAAAATACTGTTCTGCAACGAATATGCCAAAGCAGTCACGATGCCCTCCCCACACTTCAGGTGAATTATACATAGTTAATTCTGGTTTGAACAGAACGCAACTCACTGCAGCCAGGGAGGAGCTGAGCAGCAATGGGCAATCTGTCTGTTCTTTCCTCTGTTCAGTTCATTTACTAGAAATACAAGCTACAGAAAAGGTGGGGGCTTTTTTTTTTGATTGTTTATTTGTTTGGGGTTTTTTTTTGGGGGGGGTTGGTTTTGGTTTTGTTTTTTTTTCTAAAAATGAATGTAGCTCACAAATCCGCTCAATTAAATCCAGTTGCTTAAAACAAATCAACTTTAAATGGCTTTTAAGCTGGGGTAGCGAGCTTTTTATGTAAATTTCTTTTTTTATTTGTAAAATGTTTTAGAAAAAGTGAATCTGCTACAACTGAGAGGTCTGCTGTCCTGGCAACACCAAATTGGATTCAGACAATCCCTTACACAAACAAAATACCTTTACAAATGGGCAACACTAGGAAAGGAAAAGCAAAGCCCTCTTTAAAAAAAAAATCACATAAGCAAACACCTTTCAGATCATTCACCTACTTTGTTTTCAGAAAAAACTTGGGAAAGATTTAGGCACTTCACTTTAACCTCGCCCACCTACCTCAATGCATTTCTGTACGGCTGTAAGGTGCTTTATAAAAGAAGCACTACAGCCAGGAAGGTTTGGTCAACACACTGCTATTGTACTGGAAACTGTTTTGCTATTTTTTCTCAGTAACATACTCCATGACGCACTCAGCATGCGCATGTGTATCAATGCAACCTGCGTTCTTACCCCACAAGGGAATGGAACACCTCACACTGGCACTGCTGCAAACAAGCAAGGCAGGAGTTCAGCTGACAGAAGTACAATTTTCTTATGCTCGAGCCTCAGCAACATGTGAAAAACAGCCAGGCAGGTCACAGCTGCGTTGAGGACATCCAGTCCCATGCCCACTTAGACCAGACTGGAATTCTAGGCACCCGGTTCAAATTAGTGCACACAGAATTACTGCAGCATGAATTATATTTTCCAGTAATAACTTTTTAGTTTCTCATTAGCACTAAACAAAGCTCTTTAATGCCCAACTGATGATTTACTACACTTTAAATCAACCTTGCTAGTTTGAACGTAACACTTCATGCCTCTCTGCAAACTCAAATTTGTGGTTGGGTTTAAATATGTAATACCAACTGTGAATAATCTGCTGGAATGTTTTAAATAGGAGAGAGGCTGTTTACTACCTAATAGAACCCGAGTCAGAACCTTCTTTTCATAAGTCATTGCTCATCTTCAGAAACTTCTCGACCCTCTTCTGCCTGTAAAGCCGGCAGTCCCTTTCCATCGCCCACCCCAGCAGTGGGCGCTGAATCCTCTGGCAGGAAAAAGAAACACACAAAGGAATGGCCAAGGTTTGCCACAGAGACAGGCGTAAATAATTACCATCTTTGACTGGTTGATCATCTTGCTGTCCTGTCCTTCCGTCTAAGAATGAGTCTACAAATTGGCAGTGATCTTCTCCATGGCCTCTCTGGTCTCCTATGTTATAAAATTTTCCTGAAAGCAAAGAAGCAGCGAAGTTGAAAATCCATATCCAGTTTAGTGAGGGCTATTTCCAGAAACCACCAGAGGCAATGGGCTGTGCGCTTCGCTCTGTGGGGAAGCCAAGGTGAATGCTACGATTCTTCCCCTCTCAGGATCTGTAGCTGTAATTTGAACATCATGTGCATACTCCAAGTACAGCGCTCATGGCTGTCGACGGAAGTGCCCCATTCCTGGCCAAAATCTAGGCCTGAATGTATTTTTTTCCCCTCCTTACGTTTCATACAGTAAGTGAAATTCTGTTATTACCTAGAACCTCATCCTGACTGTATCAAAAATGACGTAAGTTTTGCTAGTGATTTGAACAGAAGGCAGGTTTGGTTCTCTGTCACGAAGCCCCCAGTACCTTTAGAGATGTTTTGATAGACCAGCTCATAACACAGCCAAGGCCTGTTTTATAAATCATCATATTTTTACAACATGTATGTGCAAGTGATATCCTTCAACAAATAGATGACCTCGGTATAGTAACTGCTTATCCAGAGCATGAAGTGTGCCCGTGTATTTATTTGCAGGATTGCTTAAGAGGACACTTGACTGCAGCTGAGTAGAAAACAAGGTCTGAAGTGCCCCACGCAGCGTGTGCTGACGTTGCAGGCTCTGCTTATCCTGTTAACAGGAGGACTCACAGTGAAGGAGTTTTGACAGAGAGGTGTTTTTACTTACTGATTTGATTTGCAAGACATTAGTAAAACTCAGGTCAGAAGACAGAGGAAAGCATGCTACATTCTCTTTCCAAGGCTTGGCAGAAAACATTTTCAGATAAACTTACCGTTTTTTCTAAACTCCTTTCACAGCACTTGTTCTTAATATGTTCAACCTTTGGTTGTAAGGTTGAAAGGAAAGGTGAGAGCACCTAGAAATAGGCCGAGTACTCACTCAGGTATAAGCTAAGCAGAAAGTCCAGTTACTCATTAGATGTTGGCTGTCCTGTAGCAGCCTTGAATCTGTGCCAGTCTGGCCATTTGAGAGATGGTGAGGTGGCTTATAATATTGCTCCCTAAAGTGCAATTAATAAAGAGCAGCCTACCAATAAACTCTCTCATCTTCTTGTGATCTGATCAATACTTTGCCAAAAATTCTCACCTCCAGTTGACGGTCTCTGTGCATGCAGTTCTTCTCTAGCTTTAGAAAATTATTTATTACTATCTAATTTTGGCTGCAGGCATGTTTTTTCCATAGGCGAACTGGTCAGAGGGAGTTCCTCTCAGCAATTTTTTGGTCTGAAATTAAGAACATTCAGGCTGCCCAAAACGGCATTTTTTTTTCCATGGCTGTTGAAGGTCACACTTAGAATTTATTTTTTTCCTCCCCTCAATAAATACTTTTTTTTAGGTGGCCTGCTTTTCTGGAATGCCTACAGTGACTGCTCTGGAGGACTGTTAAATGAGGTCAGCAGTAGATGCTGGTTTATAGAACAGTCCTGGCATGTGTAACATAGATCAGTTTTTCTTCATGAGAGACAGAATAAACCAGATATTTTTGTGGCTAACACAAGAACAGAAACTTTCAGATACACACATACTCTTCTGGCCCACAGTGTAACCTATGCATAATTCAAACAGTTGCTATACACAAATTAGCAGCATTCTCAGTGACTATTAAAGTCTTACTGCCCAATTCTTTCCATAATAAAGGAACACACTTAAAAACATTTAGCTAACAAATGACTAGATTAATCTTTCTCTTTTGGGGATAGCAATTCTAGCACAAAGTAAATTTTTTCTTTTCCCGGTGTTCCCTTATGGGTGGTCTTAAGAAAATCAGATACCATCTTTGTTTTATACATTGTGAATTCTGCAACACTAGAAATATAAATTCACGCTAAAAACCAGCACGCAAAGATACGGCTGTTGGCGGCTTTATACAACAGCATTTGTACAATGCACCGAAATTTGAAGATCATTACGCCGCTTAAACAGCAAAGCTTCGGAAGGTATTTTTGGCAGAAGGTGGAACTCGGTCCTCAGCACAGCCCTTCCCTACCAGCACACGTTGCCCAGCTGGCTGGTGCTGGCAGATATGCTTCCGCCGGCCTCAGGGCACGATGAGACAAGGTGCGACAGTGAAACTCATCAGAACAGAATTTTGCTTCACATTGGAAACTTTCTCACTTGCATATAGAGGCCCGTGCCATGATGGTCTCACTTAGGAAATGGGGGGAAAGCAGCTTTTCTTCTACATAAATATCTCAATTCTTTCAAATATTGTGACAACCGGTCAGCACTGGTTGTAACAATTCAAGTGCAAGAACCAGGCTTAGCAAGTATAATGAATAAGTGGCTACCACCACCTCTCTCCAGCCAAGTTAAATCACCACCCTTCCAGCAAGAACAAAAACAATCTAATGAAAATAGGAAAATGGGCTCCTGATGTATTAAACTTTTCTTCAAAGATTGAAGTAGCTTTCATTGCAGTGTTAATTCACTTGATTTAGGGCTGAAGTCTAGTCCTGCTAGATTAGCACTGCTATTTCCTCTGATGGCTGGTTTTGTGATACACTATGCCTCATTGCCAGTGTTTGTCATTTGATCACAGCTGGTTAGTACAGCAACAGTTGAATGAATGATACCTCTGTTCAAAATAGTCTCTTTTATTCACACAATTGCCAAGACGTTATTTACGTATGAGGTATTGTACTTACTATTAATGACAGGGCTTTCCTTCCTTGTCTGCTCATGGGAGAATGGTGCCGGGTGCAAGGCCCGGGCAGCTTAAAATTATATCGGCGTGGGCTGCCCTACGCTCCCCTGCTCTTTTCTCTCCATGTTCCTACATACAGGGACCAGAGCCCTGCTCCTGTGAGGTGCTGAGCTCTGAGATGGGGCAGCTTTGGGCTGTGAAAAGTTGATACTTTCAGCCACGGTTTCTCCTAGTTAATTCAATCCAATGTGATGAACATACCTGCCTAACTTGCACTCAAAAGACATTTCCCATACACAGTTGTATTACGCTCTCTGTGCTCTGGGTGCCATACTAACGCCATTGTGACAGAGTTGTCCATGCAGCTCTGACAAAAGACCTTGTGCAGAAGAAAGCCAGGAGCTTGGGATGGATTATAAGAAGTTAACATGTTTCTAAAAATAGCTTGTACAGTCTACGTGAGACACAAAGTTCTGCTTAACTACCAACTAACTGAAAAACACTTTTTACAGGCTGTTTCCCCAGCTTCCACACAGCATGTGTCACTTGACTTAGGTCTTAAATACATCACACACTAGTGACCTTAAGATACTGAACAAAACTTGAGAAGATAAGGCCAGCAGGCTGCTGTTAGTAATATAATATAAGAAAAAGAAGTGTGGGGGGGAAGAGATTATAAGCAAAAATGGGGTATGTGAAAACAAAACAAAAATGTCAAAGCAGGTGAGTAAAACCTGTTGACTAGAGTTGAAGTCATGTGTTTATAAGCCTCACAGTAATAAAGTAACCAGATGTTCACCAAATGGGATGGGAATGACTGAGCCTAATCCTGGTCTAAAATTAGGTCCTAATCCTCTAATCAAGAACTATTCCAGGCTACCCTTTAAATACAAATTTGGCACCTTTAAAATATATGCTACTCACTGTCAGAGACCTGATCTTTATCAATTTTCTGTATGACCCCCAGGATACTCACAGGTACTTAAAATCAGATGAAGTAACTCTCGAGTCTGAAAATTCAGCATCAAACACATCAGTGCTTACTGAGCACAAGCAAGTTACTCTTTATGATTAATCTGTCTGCGGACCAGATTAAACGTACCTGATCACACTTCAGCAGAGCTCTTGTTGTTAAACCTCTTAGTTCTGGAACCATGATATCTTTAAGGAGTGTATAACACGGACAACACTGACGTGAACGTCTCTTACCTGTAAGTGAATCACTGAGGTATATCTTGTATCTCAAAGAATTACACAGCTGCACACCTACGAACTTCTTATACCAAGTCCTCTTTACGTATTGTTTCCCTTTGCATTCTGAATAGCTGTCCGAATTGAATGGGATTTCAGTCCAGATAGCATCCTTTCCCACTGCAGGAGAGGAAGAAAGAGGCTGAAGTATGATGCTGCATACAAAATTATGTACAACAAATATATTCAAATAAATAGAATTAGAAACCCTGAGGGAGCAGAATGCACCATAGCACAAGTCACCTGCATTTTGAACATGAAAGATATTTCAGGGAAGCACCAAAGGGTGCAGATATGATTGATGCAGTGGAGCTGCTTCTGCTCTCTCTGTGTGGTGCCAGTTTGGAATAAGCTCATTCTAGGACCTTGTTAGGGGGACAATGTCTGTGTGATGGCAAAACTCTCATTTACAAAGTGTGTGATACAGTCACTCTTTTTGAGTGGGTTCGAGCCAGGACAGTCAACTTGCAGCAAACTGTATGTGATTTAACAGAAATACACATAAAAATTAAGTGTCATGAATTATGTGGAAAGAAATGGTGTCTCAGTGTTTGTCAAAGTCATGTCCGTTACAAATGCAAAAAGCAGCCCAATTTGCTTGAGCAATCTCAGCTGTTCTTCAAAAGCTCAGTCCACTTCCCACCGAAGACAGCAAGAGTCTTGTAAGTGGCCTAAAGCAGAGCTGGATCAAGCCTTCAGAAGCAGAAAATTTTTCTAAAACACAATGGTAGATAAATAGTATCCTCTGAGTTGTGCTCTGTTAACTCACGTAAAAAGTGTGGAGTAGCTTATTCATTTTACAGAGCTTTCTTTTGCTTTAATGACAAGGCTGAGAAAATATGAGGCTGTCCTTGGCTCATTTGTGTACATTGGTTTGAAGCCATCCCAGCTGCCATGGGAGCACCACATCACGTTGATTGTGTTCCACTCAGGTAAACAAGCAGCCTGGCATGAATTCCTTACCACGGGTATGGGTGGAAGGAGTGAAACCATGTGTGAATGCTGTTTGATTCCATAACTCATTTAATTGGTGCAGTACAGCCACCCCCCTTGTAAAATTATGCTATCTCATTTCTGAAAAAATCCCGATCAGAAGTCACTATACTATACATAAAAGTCTTACTTGAAATTGGCTCGCTCACTCTTGGGTCCGCTGGGGGAAAAAACAAACATTCAATTAGACACTGTAAAATGAACTTTCCCAATATTTCAATGGAAAAGCATTGGTAGGTGATTTTCTACAGCTGACATAAGCTGTAATTTGTGAAACAGAAAGAGTTTTGGAAGCAAAGTTCACTTTTGTATTAAATTAAATTAAAGGAAATAAATTTCTTATATGAAACTACAGTACCAATGAGTTTTTAAAAATTTTACTTATGGGACAACACCAAACACAGTTCTATTAAAAACAAGAGTTTAAACCTGTAACCAGCAAAACCTAATTCTACTGCATCTTTTTTACAATTTCAATTTCAAAACTTAAATAATAAAAAGGACCCCTCTGTAATACTTGCCACAAAAAACTTGGCTATGAAAGCCCAAAAGCAAGAAATGGATGTGCACAGTTAAGAAAAATTAAAACCGACTGCTTAATTTGTCCAAGCTAAATAGTAGACAGAACATAAGCCTTGTCATTCATGAAAACTGCACTTGGTATAAACATTTTTTCAGTTTTAACAATCTAGGATTACAAAGAGTGTATTCACAGCTTCTAAATATGTGTGGCATAGTCTGAACTCCTCCCTGACTAATCCCTCACTCAGCCAAAACTCTCATCCATCAGTGACAGCACTAGATGAGGACTATTATATTATTACACCTGGCTCAAAACACAGATTGAGAAAGTCCTTTTAAAAATGCTAAATCCATTTTGTGTTTTATATGGTCCTTAAGTACTATCAAGAAATAAACACTTCTAGACAAAAGATGGTATCTTGCTCGTATAAAGTCAACAAGTCAACTGTAGTTAGCCTCAAGGGGAACTGGAATAGGGAAAGCAAAGGCACTCTCCGATTCTCACCTCTGAGTCAGATAGGACTTAACTTGGGAACCAACCAATGGTCAAAACAGGCTTGTATGCACCTCTTTAACAGCTTCACAGGAGAGTAAGCAGGATGGAAGAGGACATACCAGGACGTCGACTTTTCCCAACTGCTATTTCTCAATCCTTACTTCAGCCAAAAGACATCACTATTATACAGCAGTCTTATTGAACAGGTAGCAAAAGTGCCTATAAACACACCCGCCCAAAGAAAAACCTTATGTTCTCCATCCAGGAGTCGTTAATGAGTTTGATAGAAACAAAAAGGTCAGGAATATTAATCTTAGAGGACTGAGCGTTCTCTAAGGTTAAAGTTATTTTCTTCATAACGAACACCAGACAAACTCTCTGTGCTCCTGTTTTTTTCTCCTGCAGTCTGGCCATCTTACATCCCCACACAATATAGCCCTGATCTCAGGCTGACCTTCCAGGCACTACCATAACATGCTCAGTAGTAAAAAGCCAATCTGGAGATAGTAAAGAGCAAGACCAAACACACAAAATGAAGCAAGAGAGCCCTTCATATATCCCACAAGCATGGATATGAGAGGCACTGTAAATGATGGTCGGACCTTTGGAAGTTCTTACCTGATTCAGTACTGAATGACACAACATTGCTACTTGGGCCTTCACCAAGAGGGTTTCTAGGTTTCACATGGAATTCATAACTGGGGAATAAAATAGAAGAGATGAAAATTTTGCAAACTAACATTCTTTCAGAGTCTGGAGCAAGCAAAGTGCCAACACACACCTTGGTGCTACTCGCCTCCTGGAGAAGAACAAAAAGGCCTCATTTCTTGCTCTGAAAATACTTGAGACATTCTTTGTCCTAACTGTATAAGGCCTCTCTGAACACATAATTTACCACTCCTTTTGATAATTCTTTGCACACGTACTATTGATGTTTGATTTAATGCACCACTGGTTTGTCTGTCTCCTCTCACACACGCAGTTTCAGTTCTGGCAAAGGGAGCAGTTCAGGTGAGGTCAGAAGCAATCTGATAAGCAGAGATTGTGTAAAGCACGTTGCTTTTTATTAGCACATTGCTATTTATTTGCACATTTTTCATTCATAAGAACACAAACCTCCAATTCAGTGCCTCTCAGGCCCACCAACAGTAACAGAAACACAGGGCATGTCTTCCAGCACAGGAGCTCAGCCAAGGCAAAGATCCAATTGCTTGAATATATGTTAATAGGAAATATATGAAGTAATGAAAAGGTATTGTGCAGCATCTCTTTCTTATCTTTTCACAGTAATGTCGCACAAGACCAGTCTGTACTGTAGTTATCTCATGATCTCTTTTCATCACAGCTGTGCTGGGAACCAAACACAGTGCTATGAAAACAGAACAAGATTGAAGAAAAACATCCAAGCCAGGCTCTTCTGCAAGCTTCTCCCACCCCTCAATTCTTGATTAACAGTGATGGACAGGCAAGACAAGGTGGTTTCTAACTCTGCAGCTCAGCTGAAACTTACTTTTTCAATTAGAAGCTCTAGGTAAACAGCTATTGAAAGACAGCTGCAAACCTAAAAATGTTACACAGAAGACACCAGACGGATGAGGCAGGAAAGACAGTTACAGGGGTGGACACTGGACACAGCTAAGGTCTTGCATCAAGGGCAGAGCTAGGAACAGACTGTATTTCCTTCCTCCCAGTACACACTACCCCAGAAAGCCGCTTCTCAGCTCTCCTGGCTCCAGGCTGGTAGCACCTGGGAATATGTCACTGCTCAGCAGCAGCTCAGTGCCTCCATGCAGGACCTGCATGCCCTCCATGCCAAAGCACCCTGATGAGTAGCATGTATATGCCCAGTCAACAGCACCCTCTTCATGCCTTCCCCATGAGCTATAAGCCATAATCTGTCCCACACATGCTACCTACAGAGAGACTCTTCGTATACTTTGAGTGCATATATGGTGAATCTCTCTTAACACTGAGCGTTTTTTCATCAGCGAGAGCGATCCATAGGACACGAGTCAAAAGGACTGTAGGCCTGAAAAATGGGCCCTAACCTAGAGACTAAACACAGAGCAAAATGAGAATCCCAGAAGTGGGCAATTAAACATCCAGCTCTTGACTCGTGAAGGATCACTTACCAATGACAATTTGGTAGCTCATGACTATAACATAGCATTGTAAAGTGTAGCTGAAATTGTTTCCAAACAGCAATCTTCTAAAGAAAAAAACCATACCACTCTCTGCACAGTTGGAAATTTGTAAACTCCATTTGCAAGTCCCTACAAGAGACAAAATAATTCAATCCAAACTTTGGATTACCTCTCATTGCTTCTTGGCTCCTGCAAAACCTGAACAGCTCGCTAATTAACCTCAGTGGACTAATCATGCAGTACCAAGCAACTGTTTTCCATCCACAGTACTTCTAAGACAATATTTAACTTTGAAATTGCTTACATAAGTAATTGCCTTTATTTCTAGGGTTTTCTTTTCTTTTTTAAGGGAACTACAAAGATTGGTATGCTGAACAGATGCATTGTAGGTAATTCGTGGATATTTCTAAGTGAAACATGGGCTTTTTTTGAGCTTTTGGAGTAATCTTAACATTTATTCAAACATTCAAGCAACTCGTATTACCCTACTGTAGAAGGGAGACATTAAATAAATAATAATTTAAATAATAAGTTCTAGACACAAAATCTTCTTCATGATCAACTTCAAATTGTTTAAACAAACACATGCTTTTAAAAATTGGATCTGAGCAGTTAATATTCACATTGAGCATGTGGTACAGTAACTTTTTTGGTCAAGGAGTATTCTCGTCTGGTAGGAAAGGTCATTATACAGACAACTGTAGCAGAACAGTTGGAAATTCCTTCTGAAGAATCACTGAAGCATAAATGAAGGTTTGCTAATATATTGGGTGTTTTAAAGTAACAGGTAGAAGATACATTTTGGACAATGTACAAATTAATGCCCACCTAGAGATAAAAGACTCCAAAGAAGTTTCTCTGCTTCCTTCACAGCAGGAACACCTTATCTAGAGCTATTATTGTAATTTTGATCATTGATTGCTCAACATGGCATGTTCTATTGCTTAATGGGAGTCTATGGTTTGACCTTATGGATGATAATAATCTGTTTATGTCCCTTTGTATGAAAACAAAAGGAAAACATGAAGAGCACTGCCTAGGATTCCTCACATAGAGTTTTTTGATTCCATAGGATTGGCTACAAGGAAAGGACAAAAACTGAGTAGGTGAAATGCTCTTACGGAACTGGACTGGGCAGCGGCAGGGACTTGGAAAGTAATGGTGCAGGCAACTGTGATAAAGATCTACAGTCAGCATATCTGGATCTACCTGAATATGTAAGGGTTTCACAGATTTTGTAAGCTGGATTTACATGCCTCTGTCAGGCAGAAAATCACAACCTGGAGGATTTTGAAACAAATTTAAGTATTTTGCTGATTTCTGTACAAATACATTGTCCTCTAGAGCTGATATGCCCTACTTTGAGTTGCATCAGGCAACATTCTTCATAGGAAACAGTCCTGTTCCCAAAAAACTTAAGTTGATGAACTTGGACCCATCAATTCTCTAACTCCATAAAAAGACCAAAACAAGAACTGAAGACTAAATATTTTCCAAGCAGTGTTTTTCAAATTGTGGTCTAGGGACCACTAGGATCTCTGCAAAAGATCAAACCACAGTTGGGAAAATTATAGAAAGGTTGAAATAAAGAACTAAAATCTACACATAGAGATTTCAGCTCATGTAAACATATGAACAAAATTGGAGAAAAGGAAAGTAATACAGAAATGCACAAAGTTTAGCTTAGTCAATTAGGAGAACCTCCTATTAATGATGTTAAAGACCAAATTTTTTAAACTAAAATATATACAATTCTACAGTTTTGTGGTAGGTATTTTTACAGGTGCCCAAGCATCACAGGCTCCTTTCCTCTGCCAAATTCAATCCTTAAACAATAGCAGTGGCTGCAACAGTACAAGAACAAGAAACAACCACTTTTGGAGATGAAGAGAAGTAACCAGTTGACTGAAAACTGAAAGGGAGAGAAAGGAAAAGTTAGACTGAGCTCATGACTTGATAGAGTTTACAGATCTAACTGTAATTTTAAAGCCATGGTGTGGCTCTCTTCATAGAAAACCTTTTAACATCTCTGGTTTTGTGTGTCAGGTGTAAGATCCGAAAAATAAAAATAAAATGGTGAGAAAAGGGTACCTGCTGCAATCTTATGCACTTCTATGCAAACCACAAGGGACGGAAGAAAAAATGCTTAGCGGTTCAAGAAAGTATGTAGGGCAAAGATAATAAAGGGAAATAGGAAAGCTGTGTAATGATTATCCCATGTCTACCTCTTAGCTAGACTTATTAATGAGAAACTGGAGTCTATATTCCATCTTTATATCTGTGTGCCTATGATGCCAAAAACTCTGCTACCCAATATATGCAGCAATCTAGCATGTGTCGTCACACCTCTAACATCTATAAGATTGCTATCCTACAAACTTTGGAGACTAGGCCTCCCAAACTGCGTAAGACAATAAAAGTTCTTGTGCAGATTAAATGGACTTGACTTGCAGCAATTACTGTGCAGAGCATATTTTTCCACCATAGGAAATCACTATTCCACATGGAACTTTGGCAGACGCAGCTGCTCCTGCATTTGTCAAATCATGCAAATGGAGAAGATTGAAGATTGCAGAACTGAAAATAGGTGAAGAGAGATTTTCACCATAATAGGAGGACTGGAGCAGTTGAGTACAGTCCTGGGACTTCAGGTCAATTGCTGGGGCGATGCTGGTGGTTAGATGACAATCATGCAGGACTGTCTCAATATAGAGCTTCTCTGTCTCTGCAGAGTGTGCCTGGACAGCAGTATGATCAGACATAGCAAATAAAACTAGGTTTAAGAGAAGGGAATGAAAAAAGAAAGAAAGAAAAAAAGTGCTGGGCTTGTTTGAGGAGTCTTTCTCCTAATCAAGTTACTTTTGTAATAAAGAGTACAAAAAACTCCAGCATTTTTCTGCCACTTTCTGCATTTTTCTGCATTGCAACTTTCACTTTAGTTCTCATCTTGACCCTTGCTGTTAACAAACGCTAAGCTCTCTGCATCGGTAGATTTTTTTTCTTGTATGTGATTAGCACATTTTGGGTGCTAACTGCAATACAAACCAATACTAGATAATGGTAATAACAGCACGAGCACATAGGTGTGAATTATTGTTCATAAGTGCACAAAAAGCTTATTCAATAGAGGCTTGAAGACTTAGTAAGGCCTTTGAGTAAATGATAGTAACATTCTCTTTTTTTGTTTCATACCTTTTGTAAGATATGTGAAAAATCTTTTGAAGGAAACCATCTACACACATTATAAAAACAGTTTGGTATGTGCATATATCCTACACATTTCACATTTACTTCACAGTTTTGGTTGGTTGGTTGGTTGGGTTTTTTGGTTTTGGTTTTTTGGGGGCCTTGGATTTTTTTTTAAACATTTCCTGTTATTTGTATTCCTCAAGAGACCTCATGGCTGGAAATATACTTTGCCTTGGGACATAATCTAACCCAAAAGTCCAAAAGAGACCACTCAAAATGTTTTTGAAAAGGAGAAAAGTATGTTTGAAATCACCAAACTACTTAACCAGGCAAAGGATCGGTACCTAAAGGGAAGTTTTACAAAGCTGTGGAATGCAAGCATCATGGGCTCTTTGTTTCTTGTTAATACTTTTTTTCTGTTAAAAATCTACACCAGCAGGCTGGTGGGATACATCCTCTAATGGCTACCTGAACTTCCCCAGAGCTACTTGGCACATCTCTGACTGCAGTCTTAATGTTTTTCTTTACTACCTTCCAATTACTGCCAACACAAACATGCATGAAAACTGTTTTCAACAATATTCAGACTCTTTTTTGAAGGCTTGTATAGAAATTAGTGCTGCAAAGTTTCCTGGACACTAGTGGTATGTACTATGAACTTAATTGCCCTTAAACAAACCATGAGAACAAAAGAGGAAATGTACACCTAATAAAAAAAAATATTTCAAGATAGGGCAGTGATACAGAAATAAGAACTACATATTTTGGCAGAGAAACCAGCAGAAATAGCAGAAAAAGTCAAAATGTTACTATACCAGACGACTGGAAGACTTGAAAAAATAAATCAATTTTAAGGAGTTAGAAAACTCCAAAACTAGTTTAAAAAAAACCCCAAAAATTCCTTTGGAAATGGGAAAATAGAATTGGAAGCAAAAAAATAACAACATCTGCATCTAATATTCTAGGCTAGGAAAGGTCCATGAAAAGCTGCAGGTCAGTGAAACCAATTTTAACAAAGGAGAAGATGCAGATGAGCACCATCTTTACCACACAGAGGCAGAATGAAGAAAACAAAACCCACAGTAAGCCCATTTCTACCTCAGACCTCTCAAGGTTTATTACAAACAAGCACCTTAAGGAGGGAAATACTGAAAATTGTGGATAGTGACCTTACCTTGACTCACACATGGGACATCTCGCTTGACTGTTATCATAGGAGAAGTTACTGCAATACTTTTTTTTAAGGGCAATTTTTAATGTAAAACTAAGAACAGATAAAAAGCACAGAGTCCTGGGTATGCCAATGAAACTAGGAGTTCCAGTGTGAGCAGCCTTATAAGGAAACTCAAAACCAAGGTACCTGTATGACAGGTTAGATGGAATATTACAGGTCTCGCTCCTCAAATGACTGCTTGGAAGCTAGACTGTAATTGCTTTGACCAAAACGATCAGTCTTGTAGTTTGGCTTTGACTGTTTTCCAAGTGGAATAAGTGGTACATTTCTCAAAAAAACTGTGACAGTTTTCTCAGTATAAAGATCGTGGAATTTCCATGTGGAGGATGAAAAATTAAATTGATGGATTAGTTCATACTAACGCATCCCTTTCTCTCCTTTTTTTTTTTGCTAAGAAATGAATGACATTTGCATTAACATACAAAACAACCTCGGCCTACGTTAAAGAAAATGGGCAAAATTGAGATTTACAAGACCAGAAACTACCCCTAAGTTACAATCATACAATAATTTAGGTTGGAAGGAACCTGCGAACGCCATCTGGTCCAGGCCCCTTTTCATGACAGGGCTGACTTAAAAGCTGTATTAGGTTGCTCAGGGTCAATCAACAAGCAGAGTAGTTACAGACTCTCACTGCTTGAACATCAGAGTAAAAACTGAGTAGCTCAGTACTTGGTTCAGACTAACTAGAAGAAAGAAGGCTGAATGGAATTTGGCTATTTCACTCATTTAACAAGTGAAGGACTAACTGAAGGATAAAGATGGCAAAAACTGCAGAAAATCTGGTGTGTGTTTAAGTGTGATACTGAAAAGAGGGCTGAGTGAAATGTGACCTGGATCTACTCTAAAATTCTTGGAAATAATGTAAAGGGTAACAAAAGATAACTACAGTACAAAGTTGTAAGCAACAGCTGTGTATATGTGCTTATTAGACCACAGAAGCACATCTATAATAGAAATATTTAAGCAGAAGACATTCATAAAACAAGAGAAAGATTTCCTCTTCAGGCACCAGTTATATCCAATTAACTATCTGTATAAGAAGGATATATATAGTTATCTAGCTCACATAGCATAACCACACTACATGCTTTGAGAGATTTCAGTTAAAAGTTACAATCAAAAGCAAAGTATTTGATGAAATTAAACAGAATTCCAGATTGGACCCAGACAGCAGCTTAGCGCCAGGAACAGTAGCAGTTTCAAGAACTCTGACCAACCAAATAATGGATAACAAGATTTGAACTTTCCAGGTTACTTAAACTATCAGAAGTTTTCTAAGATGTGATAGTGAAATACTGCAAGCACCATATTTGGCAATTCTCCAGGTGAAAAAGAGGCCAACGTACTCGTCCTATAAGGAAAAAATCTTTAAATGAATGTGGTGTTGTCAACTGTCAGGCATGCCTTACTGTGAGAGAACGTCATGGATACATGTGCCTTTTTTGGGCAAAAACCATAGGGATCTCAGTGCTCCAACAAAATCACGTTGTACGGAAGCCTTTAGAACCTTTTTTTAAAATAAAGATTCAAGCAGTTGTGTTGGAAAGCAGCTGACTGTGCCTGTCCTGGTTTCGGCTGGGATAGAGTTAATTTTCTTCCTAGTAGCTGGCATAGTGCTGTGGTTTGCATTTAGGATGAGAATAGTGTTGATAACACACTGATGTTTGAGTTGTTGCTAAGTAGTGCTTACACTAGTCAAGGACTTTTCAGCTTCTCGTGCCCTGCCAGTGAGAAGCTGGGAGGGGGCACAGCCAGGACAGCTGACCCAAACTGGCCAGAGGGCTATTCCATACCATATGACGTCATGCTCAGTATATAAACTGGGGGGAGTTGGCTGGGGGGCAGTGATCGCTGCTCGGGGATGGGATGGGCGTCAGTCGGTGGGTGGTGAGCAGTTGCATCACTTGTTTTTCCTGGGTTTTGTTTCTCTCTCTCTTGTTGTTTTCCTTTTCATTACAACTATTATTATTATTACTATATTTTAATTCAATGATTAATCTGTTCTTATCTCAACCCACAAGTTTTCTTACTTTTGCTCTTCCAATTCTCTCCCCCATCCAACCGGAGGGGATGTTGAGCAAGTGGCTGTGTGGTGCTTGGTTGCTGGCTGGGGCTAAACCACGACAGTGCCCCACTTTTATTTAAAGGGTGAAGACCTCACTGTTAGATTTTCAAATCACTATTTTACTTTCGTCTCAGAGTCTCGATGTCTTGCAATCAAGTCACCAAGAACATATAAAGCTGGCATATATATTGTAAGACAAACAAGAGATACGACAAACTGCCATAATATAGACAACTTTGTTTAAAAGTAACCCTCACAAGTTGTTGTATGCCTATGAAAGTCCATTTTCATTTCCACATTAGCATAGTATGAGTCTGTTAAAACCAAATACTTGATAACTGTACTGAAAACCAGAACTCCTTTTTCAGCCAGTGCATTTTTTTCTGGATCTAGCCACTTTTCAGACAGCTAAATGGACACACAGAATACTACATGATAATCCTCTGATTCAGAGAAATTTGTATCCCATTTAACTTCTGTGTTTGTACTTACTGACAACTGCAGTCACACATGCAATTTTTCATGAGAGACTGTAAGAGTCTCTCACTGCTGCCTCCCTAACACTGTCCAAATTTCTTAAATATTCAAAGTCTGGCCATTAGCTCCTAATCTTTAAAAGCTGCCTTGTCAAAAGGCCAGCTCAAAGGAAGACGGGTGTCTGGCTTACTGCAGAGCTTCCCAGAGGTGTAGCAGTATGACCTATTTGAAAGAAGAATGTAAAAGAGAAAAGCAAACAAACAGCATGATCTGGCAGGCTGGGATGCACCCAGTTTTTCCCTGCTGCTTGTTCTGCCCCCTTCACACTGAAGAGCTGTTTGTCTTGCTTCCCTCCTGCTGGATGTGAGCGATTAACTCTTTAGCTTCTGGGCCAGGCACTAACATATCCTACCTGATTTACCTCAACAGGATGATAGACCTTGGGCAATGTGACTGCAGACCATCTTTGTCATGTACAGCTCCTCAAGAGCAAACATCTGGAGAATTACAGGCTTGAACTGTCTTGCTGCTATAGGATCTTTCTGGCTTAAATTTACCCATGGAGACTGAGATGCCACATTCACAAACATTTTTATTCTTTTTGGAAAGTGTTTGTTTAGGTCTGTCTGGTTTAGATCCGTCCTGAACTGTCTTCAGCTCTGGATGCACTGAACCTTCAGAGCGGCATAGGGGATTCACACAGCCTCACTGATGGCCTCAGGAAAGCTGGAAAAAATAGACTCTTGAATTCAGCTTGTCAGCTTCTCCAAAGCATTTCAAGGCCAAGAGGTTCTTCCCCAGTTAATCCACCTTCTGATACTGAGCATCTCTCTTTCCATATGCTTGCTGGTAGTTTTGTAAATGTTGATCATTTACGAGAGGGATTTCTTTTTCTCCTCCAAGTTTCTTTTCCAGCTCCACCTCTTCTACAGCTCTTTCCTTTAAGGCTAGTTATGGAAAAGTCTGCTTCGCAGTGTTAATGTATTACTTGATGAATTTGCAGACATTTCAGGGACTCCGTTAATTAATTTATTGACCTGCATTTCATTGCCTCTCTTCCTCCTATTTTCAGTCAGTTTTGTCCACAGGTCCATTTTCTTCATCTAGTGAGCAATCAGCTCCTGACAGACAGGAGACTTTTATTATGGACATAGGCCATTCCTTGCAACACTGATACTGTCCACGTGATGCCAGCTCTCTTAATCACTTCCTTACTTTCCCTGAATTTAGTGTGCCAACAAGCCTGGATTCAAATGGTAACAGCAACAATTTCTTGTGCTTCTGCCAAAGCTCTCAAGGTGTCCTCAAAATCAGGAAACACACATTTTGAAATGGGAGTTTAACTGAACAGAACCACTCTGAGAAGGACTTTACTTCCTTTAAATCCTGTGAGACTCGAGGGACATGCACCACTGCAATTTATATCAAAGGTTTTCAATTTCGGGCGATGGCCTCCTGAATCCAGAAAGACTTTCACTGTCTTTCCCTTTTTTTTTGGGGGGGGGAGGGAAAAATAGCCACCACCCCATCAGGGAAAAGCTATCCCTTTATGTCTTAAGTTGGCCTCCACCAGTCAGTACCGATCTCATATCTAGCTTCTTGTAACAAAATCCACGCTCAAAAAGACAGCTTTTCTCCATGGTCTTTGGTCTGCTCTTGCTTACCAAAACCTGAAAGTCCTCTCATAGGATTGACAAAATTGTTACTAATTAAAGTTAAAAACCATCTTATCTGCTTCTGCATAGCTCCTGCCTTCCTTATGACCTTTCCAATGGTTCTAGCTGGGTCTGCCTGCCTCCATCTTGCTTCCTTTCTGAACAAAGAGCAGTCTAAAAATGCTTTTCTCTTTTGGCCATCTGGACATTGCTCTCAGCATCAAGGACTTTTCTTTGCTTCCATGTCTTTTCTACACTTAACCAAATCCATCCCATTTCTGTCACCATACGTGACACAAAGAGTTTGAGCGTGTAATGGAAGAGAATCTCATTAATAGCACACAGTTCTTTTCAAGGATGCAACTGTATTATTTCAAAGCAGAACTGAAATGAAAACACAAACAGTATAGCCTGACAAGTTTAGCAGCACCTACTGCCTTTCTTAGTCGCTACTCCAGAAAGATATTGTTTTGCTGTCTCTTCTAAGCCTTCTCCACTGATTGAGGAAGAGATTGAGGAAACTGATGCTTGGTGTCCAGTTGTATTGCTAACATATCCTAATTGCCTCTTAACAAGACAGAGCAACATAGCTGCTCTTCACCCTTGCACAAGCCACATGCCTTTAAGAAATAACAGAGATACACTTGATGCAATACATAGCAATTCTAGCCCATCTTATGAGTTTTGGATTCTCTCAAAAAAGCTCTTTTTGGGTATCACAGTAACCTTTCTTTTCCAATTCCCTTCACTTCCCCTCCACTTTCTGCAATAGTTCCTCATTCCTCCTCCTAGGAGCTGCTGGTCACAAGTACATAAACTAAGAACCAACACCCTGGATTAAACCACACATTGCCTAAAAATAAAGGTTCAAGATGGGTTCTATGCAGAATTTTGTGCTGTGTTACCAATTTACGGATACTAATAGAAAAGGGCAGTTTATCTGAAACAGAAAAATCCAGTTACCAAAGCCAAATGGATGGTCTCAGGAAAAAAAACAACATGTCATTCATTAAATTTCTGATGCAATCAATAAGCAACACAAAAAAAGGACAAGTAGTTTTCTTCCCTGCTCTGAATTTTACCACAAAAAAGAAGAATCATTTTTGATGAGATTTCTTTTAAAAAGAATGATAATGTTTATTTGGACTAATTGCATGAGATGTATGCCATCAACTGGAATTCACTGGCCCATTTTTAACTCGCCAGCTGTTTCGAGACACTGAAAGAAAACTACACATACAGGACAAATGTATCTTTCCTCTCCATGGTGCAATGCAATAGTCAAGCTTTATACAGTGGCCCAACTAGGATTTCAGTATTTGAATGAACATCCATCTAAATAAGCAAGCAGCCTACGTCAGTTGTGCCGAGCATCCTTAAACCCCAGAGAGACAACTGTACATACAAATCTTGATCTCACATATCAGGTTAATATTTCTTGCGTTCACCTTGTTTCTTTATCTGCTAAATTCAAGAGATTTTTTGATAAAAAGCAGTACATTTTCTTACATTAGACTGTTAATCTTTCTGATAGAACAGGTCACTTCCACAGTTTGTCAAGACCATAAATACTCTTGGAAATTTCGTAAAGATTCCTCAGATGTGTCTTATCTGTTAACTTAAAAGAAAGCAAAACCAAAGCATACCTTTTTCCTATCAGAACAGGAGTAAACCTAATTTGGTCTTATATAAATATGTACTTTCATTTGAAGTGGCAGACAGCTGACAGTCTAAATTAGTTGGATTAGCTTAGAAAATTATTTTGTTTAATTACCTTGTGTCAGGTTTTAGGTTTTCCACAGTAGAATGGGTTTGATTTGTAGTGATAATCGATTTCTCCTTTTCACCATCACTTGGTCCATTTTCAGTTGACACAACCTCATACTCTGGAAAATTACAGTAAAGAGAAATTTGCTTAAATAACAGCTCTTACTTGAGCTTCTTCATTGCTCTCTCTTTTCTCATCTGATTTCCGCTCCTACAGTCTAACAAGGCTGTAAGGACATCTTGTGTGAACCAGTCTGGACATCAATATGCTAAAATGGTGAGGAAAGAGAGATCCAATTCCAGATTGCTGAGTGCCTAGCCCCTCATCCTTCCTCATAATTCAATTATGGGATAGAGGATACTCAACATCTCACCTCTGCCCAAAGGTACACTAGTAACAAAATTCCAAACACAAGTAAGTATAAGCATTTTGCAGTTTGAATGAAAAAGTATCAAAGATGAAAGTACAGTTTCTAAATGCTTAAACCTTGATTAACTTAAAATAAGACCTATATTTTTAAGATTTCCAAGGGAAAGTGCCCAACTAACTTGGATTGTGCACTTAGGGAATCTGC